>JAHLJT010004567.1:219254960-219397932 GCA_031308135.1 Acheta domesticus
CCGTCTGTCCGTCTACCTGTCCGTCTGTGAACACTGCTAGCGCCTAAACCATACGTACGATTTCTTCCAAAATGGATATTCCCTAGTCGATCTGATTCTAGTCGAAGCTTTGAGATTTTGAAAAAGATTCTTCAAAATTTGGGGGTACTGTGGCGTACTGGACATGAAAAGCACAGACGACAGATTCTGAATAGTATGTACAGTATATTTACAATAATAAATTACAAGAAAATGTTACAAAATTGAAAACCTTAGGCAACCTTTCTATTCTCTAAGCCGCGAAACCCCGCGACCGTCCCTAGGCTGAGCCCAGTGCCTCTGCTCGAGAGCATGAGAAGCTGCGCGAAGTGCGAGCTGTCGGACATTAGTCCCCGTAACTAGATGTTACATGGCCGGATGCCAAAACGTGCAAGGTTGCACGGAGATACCTCACGTCTTTCGACTCACTAGCGTATCCCCCGAGCGCATGTCGGCGCCGCAATAAATACCCCACGGCTCGTCCCCCACTCTACCAGCGGCGGGCGTCATTCGGCTCGCAAGCCAGCCCTCAGCAGAGAGCAGCCTTCGTCAATGGACTCGCACTCAGGCACGCTCAGTTGTCCTGGTTATTTTTAGGCTGGGATTTCCTGCCCGGCGCGCGCCGGCGAGGCGCCGCCGCATTCCACCCCCATCCCCCATCCGGCTTAAGGCCGGGCTTTCCAGCGAAACGGCACGTGCGCCACCTCGCGACGCTACAGACCCTCCCATGCCGGGGGTGAGAATTTTTTTTCGCAGCAAAATATGCCCAGGAAAAAAATTCTGCTAGCTAAAGTACCTGGTCCTGAGACATTACATCATAATTTTTTACATGAACATAATAATATCAAAACCCTATCTAGTCAAAATTTGTGAAATAAATCTGTGGGCTGTCCCCCCGTTTTTTCCTAACTATGTTGCCATTTACATTTAAACCTTACATCTATTTACATACATAAATATTCTTGACGCATCTTGAACTACATAAAATCCTGAAATACAAAACATTTACTTTACATTGAAATATTACATGATAATTCTTGACGCCTCTTGCATTACATGAAACCCTGAAATATAAAATACAAAACATTTACGTTGCATTGAAGTATTACATAATAATTGTGGAATTCGTTATATACATCATGTGCCGTTCTTAACTGAATTTATTGACACATGTATGTATCTACATATAAAAATGATCACAATAACAAAACAATTTTACCCTTGAATTTATAAAATTATTTACATAGAATTTCACCGACATTTATACATGTCATGAACGTGTGTGTTCCCTACACTCGCCTGTGGATCAATTCACATAATCAAACATGCGACTAAGCGCATCTGCATTAACATTTTCTGAGCCCTTTTTGTGCATGATGCGTAAATCGAGGTGCTGAATTAAAAGGGACCAGCGTAATAATCTGGGGTTTTTGCCAGACGTATTACGCAACCAGACCAACGGGTTGTGGTCGGTTTCGACCTGAATTGTGGCCTGCCCGTCGAGATAAATCTTAAGTATATCCAACCCCCAAATAAGAGCCAAACACTCAAGTTCTGAGGTGCCATAATGAGTTTCTGTATCACTTAATTTACGGCTTAGAAAAACAACTGGTTGTTCTACTCCCTCGTCATTTACTTGGTAGAGAACCACGCCTAAGCCTCTCTGAGATGCATCTGCCTGAACTCGAAATTCCTTGCTATAATCAGGAGCATATACCGCTGTTTTTTCGCTAAGAGCTTGTCGCAACTCATTGAAAGACTTTTCACATGCCTCTGTCCAGACGACTTTACCCTGGCGCTCGCGTCCCCGCAGCGCATCTGTCAGTGCCGCCGCTTTCTCCGCAAACCCGGGTATCAAGCGTCGATAATATCCTACCAATCCGAGCAAAGAACGCACTTGTTTCTTTGATTCTGGTCTAGGAAAGTTCTGGATTGCTTGTATCTTGGCTTCGGCCGGCCGCAATTTCCCGTTACCGACGACGTAACCAAGATATTTTACATTAGCCCGCGCAAACAAGCACTTGCGCGGCTGCACTGTCAATTTGGCGGATTTCAATATACTAAAGACCGTATCTAGGTGCCGAATGTGTTCTTGCCAAGTGTTACTGAAAACCGCGATGTCATCAAGGTACGGTACCGCGAATTCTTGGCAGTTTTTTAGCAAAGTGCCCATGATTTTACAGCATTGATAAGGGCCGTTCTTTATCCCGAAGGGTAACCTAAGCGGTCGATACGTGCCGAAACTGGTCACGAACGCCGAATATCTCTGCGCCCTATCCGTAAGACCTATCTGCCAGAAACACTTACTTAAATCTAACACACTAATGATTTTAGCTGCAGCTACCTGTTCAATCCGTTCTTCGAGATTGGGTAACGGAAAGTAATCTGTTTTAATAATCTCGTTGAGGCGCCTAAAATCTATGCAGGGCCGTGGAGACTTGCCCGGGGCCTCGATCAGGATCATAGGAGACGTATAATCACTCTCCGCCTCCACAATGATGTTGTCGCGAAGCATTTTGTCCACCTCTTCCCGCAATATCTTAGTTTGTCTCGGCGACATGCGGTAGGGTACACTTCGGACTACTTTATCAGTGTCAGTTAATTCAATGTCCATGGTCGTTACATCTGTAAGACCAGGTTTCTCACTAAAAATACACCTGTATTTACAAATGACATTTTTAAGTGCTTCGCGGAACTCGGGTTCAACCTTAGTATCGTTTAGCATTTCTTCCGCGTCAAAGTCGTCGGAATCTAATCTTAACGCGTAGCGGTCTAACGCGTCTTCCTCGCCTGCGGCAGTGACCGTCGCAGAACCGAGAAAGTTCACGTATTCAGTACGTTGGTGATACTTTTTCATCATGTTGATGTGATACACGCGTGGTTCTTTCCGCCCCGGCATCTGAACTACGTAATTGTGTTCGGACATTTTCTCCCGAACTTCGCCTGGCCCGACCCACTGCACCGCGAGTTTCCGCGTTCTGTTAGGCGCCAAAACCAGCACCTTCGCGCCTATTTCAAAACTGCGCGAGATCGCCTTGCGGTCGTACCACACCTTACGCTTGCGTTGTTCTTCCGCCATTTTGGTATGGGCAAGTTCACGCGAACGCTTCAGTCTATTAATCAACTTGAACACGTGCTCAACCACCGTGCTCTCTTCGCTTTCTGCTGCACCCGCAAGCTTTTCGTAAAGCAGCGTCATGGGTGTGCGGAGATTTTTCCCATAGACTAACTCGGCTGGAGAAAAACCTATCGATTCGTGCACACTCGTGCGTAACGCGAACATAATTGCAGGAAGCTGGCACTCCCGGTCAGTCCCCATCTCTAAACAAAGAACCTTCATCAACCGGTTCATGGTTCTGTGCATCCGTTCTACGGCATTAGATTGCGGATGATAAGGCGAACTTCTAATTAATCTAATGCAAAATCTCTCGGCGAATTCCGCCATCAGAGTGCTAGTAAAACAAGTTCCCTGATCTGTTTGAAGCTCTCGCGGAAATCCAATCCGACTGAACAGATCTAATAAAGCTTCAATGACCGTGACCGTCGTCAGATCACGTATGGGAATAGCCTCGGGATATTTTGTTGCTAAACACATTGCAGTTAGTATGAACTTGTTTCCTGACTCAGACTCGGGAAAAGGGCCACAAGCATCTACATTCACTTTCTCAAACGCCTCACCCGTTATAGGTACAATTTTTAAAGGCGCGCGAAGCTTCTCGCCGCCGTTACCTACGCGCTGGCAACTGTCGCAGCTACGTACGTAATTTTCCATATCTTTGTAACAGTTCGGCCAGAAGAAATACTTGGCCATCGCGTCCTTACTTTTTGTGACACCTAAATGACCGTGGGCGACTTCATGGCAAAGCTTCAATATAGTGCCACGATACACCCGCGGAGTCACAAGCATGGAGAATTGCTCACCGCGCTTGCTCTGCCGTTTCCGGAACAAAAGGCCGCGTTCTATAAAATAATCGCGCCGTTCCGTTTCTGGGCCTTCGGCTAGCTCGAATAGCGGTAAGAGCTCTTCATCCTGTCTCTGAGCTTTCGCAAATTCGGACGGGTCTAAACGGGACAATGCAACGCTCCCGGAATCTACTTCAAATTCCGCGTTGTTTTCAACAACATTGCCCGGGTCATTTACCTCGCCTAACAAGACACAAGTTTCCTCGTCGGGAGCTTTCGCGTCCGACGCAGGTTTTTGGGGTGCGTCGCGCGCACGACTTGTTCCTACGACCACGCCTAGCTCGACCGCTCCTTCCCCCAAAGCCTCGTTCATGACCGCAACCGGTGCGTCACCAGGGCGCTCGGCGGCCGGCGCGTTGCCTGGCGCCGCCGCCATCGCCTCCGGCCCCACCCCGTCGCCCTGCCCGGCCGCCGTCTGGGCACGGGTTCGCACCGCGCAAAGAAACTGCGGTTCTAAAAACCCTTGCCTGATTTCCGAGAGAAGCGTGGCAGATCGATTACTCAGAATGTAATATTCTAAGTCGCAATTTTTCGCGACTGCGGCTTCGGTAACAAGCTTACCGAACGGGCCTACAATTTCTACCTTAGCTACCGGTAGATTTTTCGGCGCCTCGTCCAAGGGCTGTTTAACCCATACGGATTCGCCGGTATATTGATTCGGCCTGACGTATTTGCTGTTGATCAGATCAACCGTCGCCCCAGAATCTCGTAAGAAGGAAATAGGATTTCCGCAAACCGTGCCGAAAAACGTGTGAGGAAGCAACAATTCCTGCGCACTGGTGTCGACAACGTGACACATTTTCTCGCTTGATTTGAGCTGAGGGCAGTATTTCTTAATGTGCCCCGGTTTTTTACATAAATAGCACGTGCGTTCCTGCGGCTTGTCGAATTCCGCGTTCCTATCTGCCTTGGGCGCTGCGGGCTTAGAAATGGAAGGCACGCTCTCCGTCACCTTTTTCCACTTTTGTTCCCCCACCGGCTCCTTGTGATTAACCTTAGAAAAAGCTTTCCTATACGCACTAGACCTATTGTTTTCGTAGGTGTCCAGCCTACGCGCCAAATCTTGGGACTGCGAAACCTCGCCCCAAACATCTACGAAATGGGCACGTATGTCCGCCGGCACCTTCCGTTTCATCTGATCGGTGACAATCAAGTCTAATAATTGATCATAAGTTTCAACTTTCAACCCTGAAATCCATTTCTGGCAATAGTTCGTCAGTTCGCGAGCATAAACATTCCATGTAGTTTTCGCACCCTTTGCATGACTGCAAAACATCTGACGACATTTTTCAGGCGTGAATTTGTACATATCCAAAAGTTGCGTTTTGATTTGATTATAATCCTGCTCTGAAGAATCTGATCCTACAACTAACCATGTATTTATTTCATTGGGAAGCAATCCCATTAATTGACTGACCCATTCTACCGGCGCAATGTCGAGCTGACGAGCATGCGCCTCAAATACACTTAAAAACAAGGTAATATCCTCACCTTCGCCTTTGAACTTATCCATTACATGGCTGATACGGATACTACTTCTGTTTCCCGAATCTCTACTACCTAAAGATTCGCGCGAGGTAGCCTGATTAGCTAATTTCAGCCGTTCGAGTTCGTACTGCCGTTGTTCGAGTTCGTACTGCCGTTCTTGCTCTTTTTCCTGCCTTTCTCGCTCTTTTTCCTCGAGTTCGCGTAATCTTTCCTGCTCTTTTAATTCAAGTTCGCGTGCTTCTGCGACCTGTTCTTTCTCCTGATCAGCAAGTTGTTTCACGAATATTTCATCGTACTGCTCGCTTCCCGTGATGATAGATTTTAATCTAACTATCGTCTCGTTCCCTTCCAACGTTTCCCCCATCTCCGTCGCGACCCTAACAAGCACCTCTTTCCTATAACCCGCTAAGAAAGACATTTTGCCTGAATTGATCCCCGGCCAGTACAAAAAACACACTTACGTTCAGTTGACCTCGGTGTCGCGTGAGCGCCAGCGCCTTCTGGATCCGGTGTTCTGGCCTCCTTCCTTCCTCTCGTTCTGGTCCGTCCGGGATGTCTCCTTCCAGTGCCAGTACCAATACCAGCTCCAGTTCCAGTACCAGTTCCAGCTCCAGGTTTTAGAAAAGAAAGGTTCCGAGTCGGATTGTACCGCCCCGAAACTACCGTACCGAATTACCGCACTTTCGGTTTCTCGTGGCGTGCACGACTCTGCCGGCGCCACGTAATTACGACGCGTGTGCACCTTTAACTGCGGTACACTGTCTTTACGCGTACTATTCCAGTTTTAGACAAAAAACTGTGGCACTCCGGCGTGAGTTTACAATAACCGCTGCTACCAGTTTTAGACAAAAACTGCGGCACTCCGGCGTGAGTTTACAATAACCGCTGCTACCAGTTTTAGAAAAAAAACTGCGGTAGCCCGGCGTGAATTTACGATAACCGCTGCCACCAGTTTTAGAAAAGAAAGGTTCCGAGTCTGTGGCGTACTGGACATGAAAAGCACAGACGACAGATTCTGAATAGTATGTACAGTATATTTACAATAATAAATTACAAGAAAATGTTACAAAATTGAAAACCTTAGGCAACCTTTCTATTCTCTAAGCCGCGAAACCCCGCGACCGTCCCTAGGCTGAGCCCAGTGCCTCTGCTCGAGAGCATGAGAAGCTGCGCGAAGTGCGAGCTGTCGGACATTAGTCCCCGTAACTAGATGTTACATGGCCGGATGCCAAAACGTGCAAGGTTGCACGGAGATACCTCACGTCTTTCGACTCACTAGCGTATCCCCCGAGCGCATGTCGGCGCCGCAATAAATACCCCACGGCTCGTCCCCCACTCTACCAGCGGCGGGCGTCATTCGGCTCGCAAGCCAGCCCTCAGCAGAGAGCAGCCTTCGTCAATGGACTCGCACTCAGGCACGCTCAGTTGTCCTGGTTATTTTTAGGCTGGGATTTCCTGCCCGGCGCGCGCCGGCGAGGCGCCGCCGCATTCCACCCCCATCCCCCATCCGGCTTAAGGCCGGGCTTTCCAGCGAAACGGCACGTGCGCCACCTCGCGACGCTACAGTACTTTATATGAAGCCCCCCGAGGATTTTCAAAAGTTTCTCAAAAACGGCTCCAAATTTTTTCTTTAAATTTCTTGTATGAATAGAGCAAAATACACTTATTAACATGGCATATGTCCGATTTTCACGTACAGCTCTGAATTCTCGAAAATTGTGAAAGTTTGAATTTTTTTCGGCGTCTTTCTCCAGCTACAAAATTGAAGATAGAGATTTTTTCTTCAAATAAAATTTGTTGCATTTGTTGTTTGTCAAATAAAATTGCGTGCAATATGTGCAACATTAAAACATTACAAGAACAAGATTTTCTCAAAAACGACTCCAAATTTTTCCTTTAAACTTTTGGTAGGGATAGTGGTAAATTTACTCTATCAGATGACATAAAAGCCTTATTGGTCTATGGGTTGGTTTTTTGAAAAATTACAAAAATGTAAATTTTTTTACTTGTCTCTCACGTCGTTAATATTTACATTATCGGCGATTTGTTCACATTATTATATTTACGAGTATATATGCTTTAAATAATGTCAAGTAAAGTATCTCGAAAACACTACCGTTTTCTGTGAAAAGTAGCTCAAATTTCGGCATTTTCAGAAATGCTTAAACGCCATTTTCTCATATATGGCTGCAAATTTTTTCTTGAAACTTTTGTAACGGATAGTGATAATTACACTCTTTAATATGACGTAAAGTTTATTTTGAGTTATTTTTTTGTTTTTTCAAAAATTATATAAATGTAATTTTTTTGAAAGATCCCTCACATCTCTAATACGCACATTATCCGCAATTTGTAAAGATGATTATATTTGTGAGTGTAAGTGCTTCAAATAACTTCAAATAAAGTATTTTAAAAACTCAAAACTTTTCTGTGAAAATGAGTTTCAAATTTCGCATTTTTAGTAGCGCTAAAACGCCATTTTCTCTTAAACGGCACATAATTTTTAAAAGAAAATTGCCATTTACGGCTAGGTTTTTGTGTTCTTTAATATTCTACAATTAATGTTTCCGTTTTACCAATAGGAAACCGAAAAATTAAGAAAATGACAAGAAAATGTACTTTTGGCGGTGATAGATGACAGCTGGCAAGAAAGAGTTTGTGGCAATTCCGAATAGCTAGCGAAGACCCAAGGAAATAGAAAACCAATACGGGAAAGTCTGTGCCATTCTGTAGCACCACTAGTTATTTCAGTAACAAATTATGGTATGGTCTTACGCTAGTTCTCAAATGGAACTCAGCGGATATGACAAAAATCCATGTCGTTTACGAAGCACCATCTTACTATTTTTTTTGTTTTGGAATTCGATTCATAATTTACTGGTTAAACGGATCCTACCCTGGTCATGTTTTGCGCTCAATGGTCAGTGTGAAGTAAGTTTTGTTAACTTCTCTGTGTTGTTACGTACATTTCTTATAGGTGACCATGGCATGAAAAACCACCGTTTCCGTTGAGGCATTGTCAGCCGTTGATAAACCGGGTATCGTGCAGTGATAAAGACCGGAAGGACTTTCGTCTAATGCTGGAACTTTTTTCTTATGAAGCACCTTATTTAGAGTATTAATATTCTAAATTGAATTCGTAAATATTTGTAATTTCTGAATCGTCGACTAACAATATGTCATTTTTTGTTGTAATTATTTTCAACTACCAGGATATTGTCAGAAAGTGAAGTGTAGTTTTGTTACATTATTCAAGTTACTTGTGAAATGTAACCCTCTGTATAGTTCTGAGTCGGATGTCCATGAACGTTCTGAATTGGAAGTCTCCGGGCATTGTTCACCTAAAAAATTACCTTCCTAATGAATTTTTAACAAGTGTTGTACTTAATGGAGTTTGTCGCGCTAATTATTGATTAGGAAACTCTGAATAGACTTTAGCTTTAATTTGTTAATAACCACCTTTATTTTTCAAAAGTTTCCTTGAAGATCTAAGTATGGTAATTAGCTTGAATTTAGTCGATCTTTTTCCCGTCACTAATAATGCCTTTATTTTTGGCAATGGCAAACAAAATTTGGAAGTTGTTCCAAACAAATTATAATTCAAACAATTTTACGTACATACCGGAACATTTCTAGTAAGGAAACATCTTTGATTTGGAAAATAAAATTCGTGGAGATTTTGCCTCAAGAACAGAAAGTCTTTCTTGCGATACGCTATTCTCCGACGGAGCCCTGCCGAGCGCTCACCTCGCTGCCCTGCTGGATCTCGGGTGTCGGCTCATTCCCGGGGGAATCCCCCTAAAATCCGAAGCCGCCAGCAAGGAAAATGAAACAAAGGGAGGAAAAGAAAAAGGAGACTACAGTAAATGATGAAAAAGAAAGCGAAGTAATAAAAGAGACGAGAAAAATATCACCGTGCGATTTTTGTAGGTTTCTTTAAAGGACGTTGAAGTCCACCACCATTGGTGTGCTGAAAATAGCGCCGAAAGGGAATTTTTTTCTCATGAAACAAAGACGCTTCATTATGCAAGGATTTTGTTATTACAGTACTGCAGTGAATCAATGCTTACCAAAATATTCCAGGCACATACTTAAAAATGTTGAATGTAGATTGTTTGAAATTAACGTAAGTTGTTCCAAATTTGTTGTCGGCTTATCAAGGAAGCTTCATTTTCAAATCAGAATCTAGCTAAAAAGAACGAAAAACTGTCTTCGTTTTGTGATGGACTTTTTTCAAAAACTTATTTATTTCTTTGAGGCAGTACTGACCTGAGAGATCTTTTAGCGTACGTACGTAGCTTCCAAGTGTGAGTCATAAGGAACAAGTAAATCTCCAAAGCTACACAAGAAAACATCGTATAAGTGGAAACCGAATTTTGGAAAAATAATTCTGACTTCTGTTGTGGGGGATCTTTCGAAAACTGAAATATTGCCTAATATGTGTTTTCCTATCCAGTGGTTGAAATTCGAATATATCGTCTGTTGTAAAGTTATCAAACTGCAAGACGGGTATCAATTACGACTTTGCATTATATTTTTCTGACTGCGCCTTTGCAATAAGCAAACCTCCTTGGACACTGTATTTCCTATCTCAAACATATATCCTAGTGAAACTGACAAATCGTCGTATCATTTAACTCGAAATTGAGCACGTGTTGTATTTCATAGAGCAAAAATAGTAAAATTTGTCCTGATACAGTATCGAAATAAGGGATGAAAAGTGTTTTGTCAGAGATTTCAGAGATGGGTAAAGAAGTCTCTTTCGAAATCCGACTTCTTAACGATTGCTCGTCGGCCGCGCAGCCCCCTTTCACACGGAGCACGGCTCGCTCACCTCATTTGGAGGCGCTTCAGAGCTCCGTGCTTCCCTCTCACCGTCACCGCCATCATCACCAGCATCTCCTCCATCACTGCTGCTACTATTACCGCCGCCGCCGTCACCTCCATCACCATCATCATCTCCACTATCGCCGCCGCTACTATTACCGCTACTACTTCGCTGTTACTATCATCAGCGACTCCGCCCCTTCTGCCTTCACCACCACCACCACCTCATCCCATAACGTTACCATCGCCACTTGTAGCACCGCCCATGCTCCTCCCCCAACCAAAGCCACCAATTCCACAGCCACCTTCGCCGATCGCTTTCTAGCGCGTAGCGTCCCTCGCGCCGCTCCGCCGCGTGGGCGGGCGCAGACGGCGAACGAGGGCCGATGAAAGTTTGATTGAGCGGCCGACGCCTCGTGCGCGGTTACCCCACCCGGGGGAGCCCTTGGGGCCGGAAGGGGGGCACCGGCGCTCGGCGCCCCCGCAAATGAGCGGCCGTGATAGGCACGGCCCGCGCCCGCGCGCGCGTCTCCACTCCGGGGGCGCATGTGGCTCCCGAGCCGAGGAGAGAAGGGACGACTTGTTAGGCGAGGGGCGGGTTTTTGTCCAGTGTGCGCTTTCGCAGCGGGGCTCTGTTGACTCGGGCCGAGGGGCTGTTCGCTCTGTGCCTGGACCGGCTGCCTGGGCGAGACGCACGAGTACACACTTAACCCCGAAGTGCGCCCACCATAAATTACTCCTGCAAACATGCTCCAAGTTCCCTCAGTTCTACCCTACAAGTACCGCATCAAATTAATTTCACAGCACGTCTTTTTTGTTGTTTCTTGTTATGCTTTTTACAATACTTAAAGTATTTTTTTAAATACCTATACATATGTTAGAGATACCGTCCACTCCTAAAAACTGATAAGGGTAAAACCAGAACCAAGGTAACCACGAGCCATGGGGTTTCAGTTTCATTCAAATCAGTGTTTCATTCTCTCTTAAATTCTCTGGGTGTAATTTGTGAAGCTCACACTTTTAGCTTCCCAATTTTTTTTACAACACCCTTCAACATATGTGCGTGGATATATTTATTGTTTCGTAATATATTTCGAAATCAAGATTTTTATTTTTCCATAACTGTACATGTGAAAGTTCGTGGGAAAACCTATATTGAAATAGGTGACTGATAGAGTGAGTATTCAAAACGAGTGGTAATGAACAAATTCAACTCTGTGTACGGATTTGAACTTGCACTGATACATGTATTAATATCAAAACTTCCACTGATTCCACTGTACGATTTAGGTTATTCAACAATACTGGCCCCACTTGCAAAACGTCTGTAGCTCTCGAATTGCCCATATCAAACGTTTAGAAACATAACTCTTAATTTGTGTTTTACTTGAAAAGAAAATCACTTGAAAAGAGTTATTAGTATTTCAGTCAGTTGCGTCAAAAATCCCTGCAAATTTTTACGCGGCACTTGGCAATGAAAAGACACGGATCTCCTACACTTACGCACACGGCACGTTCTAAATCCCCCGACGTATTCACTGTAACTGACGCTCACGCTTCGCTCACCTCGTGGCAGCATAATCTTCTTCCTCGTGCGAGGGAGCGCTGGAGTGAGTCTCCATTGAAGGCAGGGCGGGGCGCGGCGCGGCGCAGCGCAGCGCGGCGCTGGCGGGCGGGCGTAAGGCGCTTCGTTACGCATTCGCTCACGTCATCTCCCTCCACCCCCCACTCCCTCCTCACCCCCGCCCCCGCCCCCGCCCACGCAGACGCCCCGCCCCGGCCGCGGAGTAAATGGAAACGATGGCCCGCTCCTGCCGCCGCGCCGGTGGAAATGACTTGGAAAATGAAAGCGTGCGCGCCACGCTGCGACATGCCACGCCGCGTCGCCCCGCGTTGCGCGTCGTGATAAAATTTTACCGTCGAGTACCCGCACCGTTGTTGTTTTGAAGGGCGCCTCGCCGTGTTTGGCGACCTGTGTGGGCGTGAGGTGCTGGCAATGCGTGGGTTTTGGGGATCGTGGGACGGGCAGCGCTGAAGGTGTGCGGTTAGAGATTGTACGAAGCTGTTGTAGCTAGTGCTGCTGTTGTTTTTAATGCCGAGACATTTCGAAACAAATTATTGTAACCCCGACATGCAAGTGTGATTTCTGGGATTTCTTAAATTCGTACCTTAAAAAGTCCCTCCATTACCGACTATTTTTAAGTTCCATGTTCATCGTTACGGACCGCCACAAGTTTGAGTGAAGTGTACTTTCGACATGTGTGTCGTGGCTGGTCGAATGTAGGATTTGAACAGGGTGAAAATTATTCGCAGATTTTATTTTTCTGTGCAATTAGGCAGGATTCGTTTATATACCGCATGTACGAGGTGGATTTTAGGCGCTTCGAAAACCTCCGTACTTCGGTCTGGGTCGAATACCCGTCATGGAGAGAGAACGGCTGAAAGGCGCAATCATTTTTAATGCAGCCCAGTGTAAGATAATTCATATTTGGTTTGTTTCGTTAATGAATAGTTTTTTTTGTAATTGATGGTGGATTCGGTAGCCCTCAATTATTCAGCTCTTGGAGACCATTTTGCCTTGGCAATATCTCTAATCCATTATGGCTATAAAAAATCAGTTTCAATTCATTTGTCTATGACTATCTGGGTTTTATGGTTGGAGCTTGAATACATCACGTGGCGTGTTCTTGATGTCTTAGCACGTGATTCGGAAAGATTTATAGGAAAATAAGCCGTGTCGTAAATGGGAAGATTAATATTTTTCGGAGCAACATTATTTCCCAAAGGATATTGGGAATAGAGATATACCCGGGGGGCTGTTGCAAGAGGAGGAAGTATTTAGGGGGAGTTGTCAAGGGGAGATGCGGTAGTCAAGATTTTATTGAGCCACGCAAGTGCAGAGGGGGGCTGAGAAATGACGTGCACCGCCGCTTTAGGTGCTCGGAAATTGATACGGAACGCAGTCGAAGCTTCAGGCGTTGTCAAGGGGCACCTCTTGACGGGGAGTTGGGGAATTAAAATTTTTATATCACGGGGCCGTCTAAAGAGCACCGCGTGCTTGATGATTTTTTTCGTTAGCACGGCGCCCATAATCGTGAATTCAGATCTTAAAGGCATTAAGAGGAGATTTGAGTATTTGTATGCATATCGCCTCTCGCGAGAGGAAGGGAGCCGGGGCTGGCTCGAGTAATTGCGTTCCCTTATAAGGACGAGGGGGAAATTATTTTCGAATAGATTGTGGCGCCGTGCCATGAAGCCGACGTCTTTCTCTGGCGAGACGTGCGGTACGTGCGGTGCCGTGCAGGGCCTTGCAGTGCCGTGCGGTGTCGCCCTTGCGCAACGCGGGAAGTGAGGAGATTGTGCGCTTTTTGGCTCAAGTTCAAAATGCTCTAGTGCGATGGGTGTCGTGGGTATCGTGTGAAACAGTATGTTAGTTTTTGTGTTGATTGCATGGTTGTGCAATTTTGCAAGTTTATTGCAGATTTGGGCACCTCTACGAAATTCACTCTTGTAACTTGAAAAAGAATTTGCTTCGTTTGCATTATTTAAATATAAACAACATGTTTTCACTCGTGACATTTCGTCTACTAAAACACAAGGCCCAACGAAATACATTTTTACTTTTTTCCAGATATTGTGATGATTATATCGGCCGTTTATTTACCAGAATCTGAATGCCTGGTTGGTGAGACAATCTATCAATGAATCAATGTAATGGATAATATGTGCGTACTGGAAGAAATACTGAACATTGCCAATTTTTACCATCGACAAAACAATACCCTGTAATCGGCCAGTCGATCGGGATGCCTAGACACGCTTATCACATTTCAGCTTCAAAGTAATTGTGAATCGTTGTACACATTTTTTGTGCTAATTCCTTCGACACTCCGTCTTGCCATTGCCTTCTTGGGTTTTCTTCTTTTGTCGGAAGGATGCTCACCCCAGCATCTTCCTCAATCATCATTTCTCACTCTTGTCCTCTCATACGCTCATACTATCTTATGCATTATGCTTTCTGTAAGCGCAAAACAAGCCCAAGCATTTCTGAAACTTACTGTAAGGAAACTGAAGACATCGCTTATGTATTACATCTGGAATCGAACAAAATTATCTTCTGTTCGCGACGAGTTTGATGTGCTTTGTGTGTGGTCGCTTTAGGGCCTTCTTGATTCGTAATTTTCTTGAGAAGAGACAGCTAGCCTTCTGAGTGAATCATTCGGAACCCCTCCCGTCAAATCTTTTTATAGCCGGTCATAGAAAGCCTCCGGTAACATTTTTGTAGCTTATTGATCACACAGCCATGCAACTCAGTTTCCAGGAATACCTCGGATCTTCATCAAATTTCCCCCCAAACAGGACCTAAATTTGTTTACAGTTAATTTACAAACAGCTTCAAATGTTGAAGGTATTATTGCAAATGCATAATTTTATTTATATTTTTGAAACCTTTCGATTGTTTTTTTAAATTTGTTCATTTCCGGCTACATTTTTTAAAAGTTTGACAACTTATTACGAAATTGATAATTTAGGAGAAGACTCTTTTTACGACTTTGTTTTTACAATTTTACATTACAATACACAAGGTAATATATTTAAAAATATGATAGGATTTTAAATAAAAAGTTAATTGTATTGATATTTTATAGATAATATGATAATACACTATCATTTCGGTTTGAGGCGAGGGGGAAAATCGCGGAAGTTTCTGTTTATCCTTTGAAAAGCTCTAAATTATTTGGTGGGACGTTTTTAATGAAAAACCAAGATTGCATTTGGAACTGCACGAGATGGTCTGTGGAGTACTAAAGAAATGAAGCGTCGTGGTGGCATATCAGTATGAATAGGAATGTGATAGGTAGGTGGCATATCAGTATGAAATGGTAATACACTTGGTTTGTTAGCAATTTGTTGAACAGGAATGTACGGGAACAGGAGAGTAGAAGTCCGTGTGTTGAGCCTTGGCGTTGACCGAGTAATGGCGAGCGGTGGGCGCCGTGCGTCGGCCGATGAGTGACTGCGCGCGGCGCGGCGCGGCGCGGCGGCGGGCTGGGCGGCGGGCTGGGCGGCGGGCTGGGCGGCGGGCTGGGCGGCGGGCTGGGCGGCGGGCTGGGCGGCGGGCTGGGCGGCGCCGCCAAATTCGCCGAGGCGGGCCGGCCCGCGCGATGCGCCTGGGCCTCGGTTGGGCGGCGCTTGGCGAGGCGCCATGGCCCCCGGAAGCGGCTTCCCCCTCACGCCTACTGCACCTTCGCTTCGCCGCCACCCCGTCCCTTTTCCGCCTCCTCGTTCCGTTTAGACTTGGCACGCTCCGTTTCTGGTGCCATCTCTTGCCCCGTTTCTGCTCCCGTCTCTTATCCCTTGTTTCTGTTCCCATCTCTTCTCCGTATTTCTGTGCCCGCTCTTGTCCGTATTTCTGTCGCCGTCTCTTGTCCGTATCTCTGCTCCCGTCTCTTGTCCGTATTTCTCTTTCTGTCTCTTGGTCGCGTTTCTGAACCTGTTCCTCTTCTTTCCGAGCCCACCCCTTCTTCCTGTTCCGTTCCTTATCCTCATGTCCCGATTCAGTCTCTACCCTTTCCGTCCGTTCCGTTCTACCCTTTGTCCATCCGGCTCGACTCGTCCGCCCCGCCCCGAACCCAACCATTCTGCAAAGCGCTGCCCCTTTCCTCCCGCCGTCTTCGCGCTTTTCTCTGGATGCTTGCTTAAGCCGTGCTCTCTCTAAAACTCATGAGGTTGGTTTTCTAATATATCCACAGTATCCTAGTTTGAAATACGAAATTATTAAATTGATAAAAATACTTTCCACAAAGAAAATTGTATTTGTGTGCAAGTGAGATGTGTCAAAGGTGCCATAGTTGAGACATCATGATATTAAAGTTATTAACCTGTTATTGCCCGTTTGAATCTTCCTCTTTCATTTCTCATCAATCCACCTCTCCGAGTTTGTCCGATCTGCCGCATCTCGCATATTGTCGGCGTTACGGAACTGTTCTTAGCTCTGCAGCATTGCTCTCCGACCTGCTCCTTTCCTCGCTTTTGGACTTTCTTTAGCCCTTTCTTAATTCAGTGCAACCTGACTTAGCGGTCACCAATGGTTCCAGCAAAAATTGGCCGTTAATAGAGTTGATCGCTTAACAAAAATTTATGGGTTTACTAGGATCCTAAATCAAATTTTATTATGCCAGTTTCTGTCAAATAAAGTTTAACTCTTTAACATTAATTACCATAATGGCAAAATACATCTTAGACAAGGAATTTAGGAACATTTGTCTCTTGGTTAATATCAAAACCCATTCTCACCCCATTCTCTTTCTCATCTTCCCCCCCCCCCCCGTCATTCTCTCGAGAAATTCACGTTCTCGTCGAATCGCGCATTAAATTAGACTTGCAGATGTAATTCAAATTGTGCATTAGGGTCATCTGACGAAGGAGTTCGCGAATAGCCTTCAGATTGGATTCGCATACGAGTCAACCTCCGCGAGTCCTTAATAATTCCTTCAGAATCAAAGTTAGCAAACAGTAAGAATATATTGAAATGACCGAAGCACACATGTGGCTTCATTATGAAATATTAATTAAAATCATCAATTGTACCTAAAACAGAAATTAATCCTCCTTCCAGATAAGCGACTCTGGATGCCACTCTTCCAAGTAACCTCACAATCCGTGCCGTCGCAAGAAGATATTAAATCAGCCTTTTCTCCACCACTTTTCCGCTTCTTATTAGAACGCTGTTCACGCTTGAGGTAAGCACTTAACCACGGTTAATGAATATCTGACTGGCGCCGCTTAGCCAGGTGGTCGCTGAAAAGAGGAAACATTCCCACATGTAATAATTAATCATTCCACAAACAAACGGTCGCTGATGGAGATGACTATTTAATCGAGGTGGCCTTTTCAGCAGGTTTCATTCCTTCCTCTTCCCTCCTTCCTACTTCATGGTGCCCCTCTTCTTCGTCCTAGGTTGTTGCGTTTTTTAAGCTAATCCTACCATCTTCGTCTACTCGCGCTCTCGTGGAGCTCGTTCCCTTGCCTTTGCACTTCGCGTCGTGCTTCCCTTGATCCGCTTCGTGCTCCCCCTCTCCCCGTCCTGCGGGTTCGCAGGATTGCCGGCCGCTGTTTCCTCCAGCCGGGGCTCGTCGAGATTGTTCCTATGATTGAATCGGTAGCGGCGACTCCGTAGGAGATCTCCGGTGTTTCTGCGGAGCGGGGCCTTCATCGTCTCCTCCCACCGCCTCCAGGAGCGCTCCGGTTGCGGCCGAAACCTCCGATTCCGGCGGAAGCTTAGTAATCTTTGAAGCCGGCTCACCCCGCTGGGAAATCAGGTCTCGCGGCCTCCCAATATCACCGAATTACAGTCGGAAACACTCGAAGCAAATAAACCGGCAACATTGGGTTCGGCGCAGTAATTTTTTAATGTGCTATTTCTGTTCGGCCATTGGAGGCGGAGTTATGTAATTTGTTTTAATACCGATTGTGTCTTTTTCTGCAAGAATGCAGTCATCTAGTATATGCCGTGAATCAGGAAGTTGGGTAACAAATTATTCATCGAGTACAAGAAGGTAGCAGGTGGAACTCTGTCGAGTGATTATATTTTAGTAAACTATATCATGTAGTACGGTAAATAGATCCTAAACTATCAAGTGGAAGTTAGAACTCGAATGATGAGAAGATATTTATTCGACCGAATTTTCTCGAGTCTTAAAAGTACGCCCAATATACTATTTACAGTGTTTAGTGAAAATATTTAAACGAAAGTTCCATTGCTATTCATAAACAGAGAAGGTGAATCCTAGTTGTGTAAATGATGTGTAATTAGTTTAATGTCTGCAGTGTTTTAGTGCTTGCTTAACAATTGAAAAACAGAACAGCGATACATTTTTTTACCTCGCCAATTAAGTAAATTCCTCAATTGAAATAGTATTTCCTAGATTTGGAAAAACGTGAACATTTATTAATATGACATAATAATATTTAATAATATAACATTTCTGTGTTAATGTCTCCAGGAAATGCTATTAAGAAATACGTTCTGTCCAAGAGCCTCATTAAAGCGTTTTGGCTTTATCATCAGACCCTTTACGAGGTTTCAGATACTGCGGCAGGACGCGCGCTCCCTCGCCCCTTGCCAGCGCCGTCCGGGGACCCCTTCCTTCCCTGCCCCGCCCCGCCGTCGCGCTTGACCCCCGCTCGTCTGAATAGCGGCGTCGCCGGTTCATTTCACTTTAATAAGGCGCGCGTTTGTTGTCGTCGGCCGGCCGGCGCGGCGCGCGCAGCGGTTATGGGATGAAAGGTCACAGGCACCGCACGGGTCGCTCCCGCCCCCACCGACGCCGGCACTTCACCATCTCCGCGATTGTATCCTCCGCTTTTCTGTTCTTCTTCCCCCTCCTGCTCTCCCCACCCCTCCTCCTTTGCCCACCTCATCTGCTCACCCATCTTCCTTTTCTTCACTTCTGTTTTCTTCTCTTTCTTGTCTTTTCTTCGTTATCTCTCTTCTCTTTCTTGTCTTTTTCTCTCTTCTCTTTCTTGTCTTTCCTCTCTCTCCTTTCATGTCTTTTTTCTCTCTCCTCTTTCTTGTCTTTTTTCTCTCTCCTCTTTGTTGTCTTTTTTCTCTCTCCTCTTTGTTGTCTTTTTTCTCTCTCCTCTTTGTTGTCTTTTTTCTCTCTCCTCTTTGTTGTCTTTTTTCTCTCTCCTCTTTGTTGTCTTTTCTCTCTCCTCTTTCTTGTCTTTTTTCTCTCTCTCTCCTCTTTGTTGTCTTTTTTCTCTCTCTCCTCTTTCTTGTCTTTTTTCTCTCTCTCTCCTCTTTCTTGTCTTTTTTCTCTCTCTCTCCTCTTTCTTGTCTTTTTTCTCTCTCTCCTCTTTCTTGTCTTTTTTCTCTCTCTCTCTCTCCTCTTTCTTGTCTTTTTTCTCTCTCTTTCTTTTCTTTTTCTCTCTCCTCTTTCTTTTCTTTTTTCTCTCTCCTCTTTTTCTTTTTTCTCTCTCCTCTTTCTTTTCTTTTTTCTCTCCTCTTTCTAGCCTTTTTCTCTCTCTCCTCTTTCTAGCCTTTTTCTCTCTCTCCTCTTTCTAGCCTTTTATTCTCATATTTTTCTTTGTTCTTGCATTTTTTCTCTTCCGTCTATTATTTCTTCTTTCTTCGTCTTATTTCATTTCTTTCTTGCTTCCTTTTCCTCTTCCTCCTACTCCCCATTTCTCTGATGCCACCATCACCGATACCGCCACCGCTGTAGCATCAGCAGTAACAGCTGCTTCTGCTATCTGACCGGAAATGACCTGCAGGCCCAGGGTCGGGGGTGTCACCGCTTTTTGTTGACCTTCAGTTTCGTGCCTTCTATTCTTAAAGGGAAAAAAAAGAAATAAGAGGATTTCGAGGCAGATATCAAGTGCTGAATATTGCTGAGAAGTCATATCATTGGTGTCGAAATGATTATGCCAAAGTCGCATCCGCTCAGTTTGAGTTCTTTGCTGCGGGTTTGTTTTCATCTGCTTTCAAGCGGGATTGTTGTTCAGCAGAGCGATGACGTTAGTTTTCCGGCTCGAATGCGCTCGCTGATAACGTACGATGTTTCTTCTCGAAAGCTTTTAATCTTTCATTTGGTCAACGACCACTTCTGTACAGTTAATGAAGTTGTACATGATTTACTTGTGAAAAACGACGATGGAATATTCATTGACATGGAAAAATTACACTGCGTAAACTTTTTTAACCCGATATGCACATTTGCATAGCTGTATGGATATACGCTTGCGTCTGGTTTTCATCGCAAATGAAATGCCTTTGTCAATCAAAAAACTTCGCGTGGCCTGTCGGCGAAACTCATTCAGATTCAGTTCCAAATCCTGTATCGGTTTTCACGCGCAGCCCGCCGTTCACGAACATTGGTTGCCGCGCTTTGTCGAGAGCCGCGCGTCCGCGCTGTCTCTCGCACGGCGGGTTTGAAAATCTCTAGAAATGTGTTGGGACGTTATAAATAGGCAGGAAATCTGCGCAGCGGGATTGAAATGCGCAGGGCGCAGCGCGAAATTCCGGAAACGAGACGCGAATTGCCATCGATTGGCGGCGCGGAGCGCCAGCCAACTGTTTATTCACGAGCTGGAGCCGCGCGGGAGCGCTGGGCGCAGGCGCGTGCGGGCGGAGAGGCGGGGGAGGAATCTGAAAAAAGGCCAGATGAAGCTCTGGCTCTGCAATGAATGCGTAAACAAGCAACAAATAAAATAAATGAAATTGGAAGGTGAATGGGGAGAGGAAGGGGGCGATGGGTGGAAAGGGGATGCGGGAAGAATGGGGTAGAGTTGCTGTGTTGTCGGCCGATGTGAAGGAGAGATCATAGTGTGACAGTGGTAGACGATTGGAGTGGTAGGGAGGTAGCGGCAGCTATTCAAGAAGAGCTGTTACGACGGGATAAAAGGTGTATTGGAAAGGACCACAGAATTTGGGTACGGATGTGTTTGGCGGTGGAAGTTCTGGGAGTGTTAGGTAGTGGGAGTGAAGGAAGGGGATAAAGATACAAGTGTCGAGAGAATAGGGCGTGGCAGAGACTGGGTGATGACAAGATGACGTAGAGCGGGAGGGTACACTCGGAGCTGAATAGCTCAAGTGGTGCTGTGTGTGAGCGTAGCGGAGAGGGAATGGTGGAGGCAGTAGCGGTGGCAGCGAGGCGGCTGAATCGCTGTGATAATGATGGAAGAGAGTCGAGGTAGGTGGGGGTGAGAGGGAATCGTATTGAACTAGGAGGGTGGCGGAGCGTTAAAGCCCTAGATACGAACAAGCCGCATTCGCGAGTCCTGCTTGTGCAGGTTGTGCATCTGCCGTCAAGGAACTGTTCCCTGTTCCGCAAACGATGACGAAGGTAGCAGCGGTGACTTTCGCTTCCGCAGCGATGTAGACTCGTCAAACAAGGACTTACCTGGGTAAGCGTAGCTTTAACGTGTAAAAGGTTAGAATAGCAGATGGGGAAGAAACTCAAATACATTTGTTCTTTAATTAGTTACATTACGTAGTGGCATATAACAAAATCGTAATGATAAGAAACAAAAACATTTGCGAAACGTAGCAACAAAAACAATTGCAAACAATGTTTATTGTTCGTTTCGCACATCACTTCATTATACTATGTCACTTGACTTGCACGTCCCAGTTCATTTTCCCCTCTTATCCAATTTCCACCCTGAGCAGTGCACAACATTCGTTCACATGACAGCAAAACATGATAGCAATTAGAATTAGATCAATTACAACCATTTACAGTTAGAATTACCATTAGAATTAGAGGATGATATCCTAGTTTTAATTATTTCTAGTTATCTCTAAATTGACTTCTAGTTTAACTAACACTTCATTTCATTACACTACACTCCCTTTCCTTTCACTACACTACGCTACTCTTCACTTCACGTCACTGTATAACGGACATGACAATAATAATAAATAAACCAAAAAGTATATAAGCAATAATAACAACTTAAAAATTACACCAAAGCTAAAAGCAATGTTATCAATGCTATTTATATGAGTACAGTTCTGATTTCCTGTTCTAAAGAGTAATGTAGAGTCTAAATAGGCAGGTGGAAGGAGTGAGGCGCGGGGGGGGGGCGCTGGGAGCCTGCACGCGGGCGCCGTGGCAGCCGGAGGCGGCGGCGCCGCTTCCCGAGGGAGGGCGTGGCTCATGGCGCGAAGCGGGCGGCCTAAGGGGGCGGCGCGCGGCGCGCACGGTTGCACGCCACGGCAGCCCGTAAACCCCATTCCAGATGGTTTTTTTTTTAAATAAATAACAAGAATCATTCCTGGGATGTTCGGGCCCTCATTGATTGCCTTGCTGTTTCCGGGCATATTAACTACGGTGGTCATTAGTATTAGTCCCGTTAGCGTAGGACATATAGTAAGTTCCGTGATTGCAGGTAGCATCCAAGGAGGTGGTGGTGTTCTTTTGGAAAGTGAGAAGCGGCACCGACCTAAACCCCGGTTTGCGGGTGTTTCCTCTCCAGGTATTTCCCCAGCGTGGCCACGCCCCACCCTCATCAAGGTCTAAGTTCCCGACTGGTCTCCTTTGGTAGATTAGTGCATATAAGTGTAAGGCAGGGAAAAAGGGAAGATAGTGTGAAGTTCGTGGCCCGTTTGTTAAGGTCCGGGAATCGCCTGGAATAACCATGGAAAACTACAGAGTAGAGCAGTCTGCGTCTAGAAATCCTCCCCAGTCAGTGGCTGAATTTGTCCGAGCTATCCAGCTAATATCGAATTTGCTGCATCGTCAGGTCTCGAATTCTAGGACTTCCTGATCAGAGAAATTGTAGTGGTAACAGTTGTTTCCCTGAGCAGTCTTTGCTGTTTTTTGTAAATCATTGTTATTACTTTTAAATAATGATTTCAAATTGTGTTTGTCGTATACGGTGCAGTGTTGTTTCTCGAAGCAATGAAGAAGAGAATATACTATCTGCATTTACAGCCTTTGTGAAGAATCTCACGCTCAGAACGAAACCCTGAGAGGCCTAGCTCGTTTGCAGGTAATGATTGGGAACCTAACATTTTTCGTCCTTGAAAGATTATTTGTACGTTTCATTATACGAGACAAGGAAGTAACTGAAGCATACTCCGGTCAGGGAGACCGATGCCTCTTATCTAAATTACGCTTCGAGCAGATATCCTGCTCTCTTAAATTTATGAAGAGAATGTAATTTATCATTGAGTAGGCTTACATGTAGACACCAATGCCGGAGCAGATGGCCTGAAGCTGCATGGAAGAGATTAGAGGATTTATTGAGAGTGAGAGTTAATGACATTGAGATGAATGACAAGTATTAGAGGATGGTGGAGAGGGAAAACTTCGGAGGATATCAAGATGAATAAGTCTATTAAAAGTCAACTTCGTGTTTTTTCGTTCATTTATCATTCGGCATTCATCATTCGGAATTATGTAAAGGAAAGTTATTGTTCTCGGATCTCATTCAAGTAATTTACATGCTGGTTGTGTTAGCAGAATCTTTAATTTGTAGACCAGAAACCGATGTCTTTAGCGGATTCTTTAATCACTGCTAATGAATATTTACCATCGTCTTAAGGAATATGTATCATTATATTGGCCAGCATTTCTTGTTGGCCAAAGAGAATGATACATTTGGAATACCAGCGTGTTCCTTGTTCCACACGAATTATGTTATCAATGTTAAATATCGATCCAATTCTTCATGTCTTGTCTATTGTTTTATTTATCAAACACTGTTATATTTCTTGAAAACTTGTGGAAATGGTAATTACATTACGGTTAGAATATTGACGACCACAAGAACTTGTTTTATGAACTTCTGACGTAATTACAGATACGATAATGAGGTAAAGGCATGAGGAGGACGGTTGCCGGACGTTGCCGTCACGGAGAAGGCAATACAAAAACAAATAAACAACGAAAACACCTTCTGAAACGTCAGTGTCGAACTGGTGATTGTACCCTCTGGGGCGGATAAAGAATTATCTATTCGAAAAAATGAAACAAAATAAAGAAACAAAAAACAACAAAGAAGCAGCGGTCAGTTGAGGAGGCGTAAACAAAATTTAAAGTTGCGCTACGCAGCCAGAAGCACAAATTTTAAAGTTATTTATTTATTGATTTAAAATTACGAAAAAATAATGAGATAAGAGGAAAATGAATAAACATATACAATTTTAGATAATATGAATTTAGAAAACGTGAGTAGCGGGAGCGGGTGAAACGAAAGGAGTACAGGCTACTTGTTTTTTAATGATGAAACGTGATGAGGGGAAAAATGACAACAACAATAATACTAATTAGTTTAGGGACGTTCTGGAAGTTATAAAAGGGCCATTTGCTTGAAAAGCAGAACCGAAACATAATGGAGGCAATGATAATGAAAGCACAATAGTAATGTAATTGTAGCTACACGTGAAAAGAAATTAGAAACATGATGTATGTTCACGTATTAATTTGAAAAATAAAAAAAAGAATTGTTTTGTTTTCAATGAACATTGTCGTGCTACTCTCGTTACCTGTTGGGTGCGCCTGGGCGTGTCCCTTGCGGTGGGGTTTCCCCTCGGCGGCGCGCGGCTTCGCCCTCTACGAGCTGCTGCGCACGGCGCGACTTGGCGCTGCACCGCCAGCGCCCGGCGAGAGAGAAAGCACGGCGCTGCCGAGAGGAAAGAGAAATCAATATCGCGTATGAGAAGAGGGGGCGGCGGCCGGGCGAAAGTGGATGCTGGAAGCTGGGAACTGGTGCTGGCGTTGGCGCCGGCGCCGTGCTGCCGCCCCCGCCGCCTGCGCCACCCCCGCTGCCACCTTTTTCAATGCCCGCCGTCCCCACTGCCTGCCACCTCCTCTGCTCGCCGCTCCCATCGCCCACCGCCCCCATCGCCCACCGCCCCCATCGCCCACCGCCCCCATCGCCCACCGCCCCCATCGCCCACCGCCCCCATCGCCCACCGCCCCCATCGCCCACCGCCCCCATCGCCCACCGCCCCCATCGCCCACCGCCCCCATCGCTCTCCTCACAACTCCCTCCCCCCTGCCATCCCCACGCTTCCACCATCGCCCCCAAGCCCGCCGCCGTCCCCGCTGCCCGTCGCTGTCCCTTGCAGCCCTCTGTCTGCGCCATCCGACGTCTCCCCGACATCCGTCGCCGCCCGTCCGACGCCACCCCTGTAGTAGCCGCCACCGCTGCCTCCCACGCCGCCGCAAAGGCCTCGCTTCCCAAAGCCTGTTCTCACTCCCCAAAGCCACCTACGCCTTTATTGCTTCGGCCACGTTCGTGGTTATTGGGGCCCGCGTATGTTGATCGCTCACCGTTCATGCCTGCCTTGGATGTAGCTCGCCCGTCGCACCGCTGGCATTCTCTGTAACCATCAATTCCTTCGCTCACTCATTCGCTATCTGTGCTATACTCTGGTCATCCATTGCTCTAGCGTTTCTTTGGTCCTGGTCTACAACTAACATCATTCCTCCTAGTAATGTTACCCCAGAATCTGAGATCGTCTCCTACAACCAGCTGAAAAGTGACCTGTATTCGCTCGGCATTGAAATCGTCCTATGGCGGCAATTTTTTATCGCTCACGTCGCTTCTGTCTCCACGTTAGATGCACGGGAGGAGGGAGGGTAGGAGGGGAGGCTGGGGGAAGCGAAGCTGTGTGAGGCGGAGAAGGCAGAGCAGTTGGCAGATGCGAGCTGGCGGTGGGTACGGGCGGAGAGGCAAGAGCGGGGCACGGTGATAGAAGCAGGAATGGAGGGCCCTGAGCACGGTGTGGGGTGGGGACGGCCGAGCGAGAATGACAGCGAAGAGGAGGGACAGTGAGGTGGGAGCGGAACCTGAAAACTGGAAGTTCATATGGGAAGGAAAGTGCGACATGGCGTAGAGGCTTGGGGACGGGGCGGCAAAGCGGTGGCGATGGAGCAAGCGTCAGGGACGGAGCGGGGAGGCTGGAGCGGAGAGGGGCGATAGTGGGCGGGGTTGCGGGGCAGGGGCAGAGGGACGAGTGCGGAGCGGCGGTGCCCTGGCAACGGGCGCTGGCGCCGCCGCCGACTCTATCGTCGCGAGGGGACCCGGCGCGGCTCAGTTCGCCCCTTCGCCAAGGCGCTGCGCTGGCCGGGAAGTAATGGGCTTTTTCTCCTGCTGCGGTCGTGATTCTGCATGTAGCGCGCCGCTTTTTAAGGGAATTGTGGCGATAAACTTTCAGACATTTTACCACATTATGGAGCGAACCAGTGTTCGGTTTCGCCCGTACTGTGGCGATTACATCTTCAGGTTTAAGTAAGATGTGTGCTAATTTCATTTATACCTGACAACTAAATGGAAACGACTGAACAGAGGCTATTTTTCGGATAGCGACAGGTTTGAATGAGAGCTTCTGTAGGTCCGTTGGATTACTTTGTTTGAGCCCGGGTTAAATTAAAAAATGAAACTAGTAATTCGTTCTTTACTCATAATTAAACGATGTATTTAAATCGTGATGAGAGTAGGCCTTGTCTGTAGAATGCATCGAATGACTCACATCATCTTCATTTGTCTTCACAGTTGATTTAATGCATTACGTTTCGAAAAGAACTGTCAAATTGAATTTGTCTTCTCAAAGCGAGTCTCCACTGCAAATCAATTCACATTCTTGGAGCTGACAGCGTAGTTTCTCTCGTGATCGAGCAGCAGGCGGTCATCTGGCTTCTACTCACTTCGCAAATCTCGAGTGTCTCCGCACAATACGAGGAGAAAGTGCGACACACTGACGTCTACGGATAAGCTCCGATGGACGAGAAGGCATTTTTCGCGGAATGCGACTTTCAGAGAAACTCCACCAGGTTAAGTGATTTGCATTTTCTCTTTGGAGTTGTTCTTGGCGGCGGGCGACGGGAAATACCTCCGGACAACGCTTTTATAGCGGCATCTGTCAAGGGCGGAAGGGAAATAGCGTCCGCGTTTGAACGCGTGCGTCGTTTCTGAAGCCCGAGGAAATTGTTCCTTCTCGCGCCGAGCGACGCCCTCTATTTGCACTGCGCGGGCGCGAGCGGCGCCGGCGTCTCCGGTGCGGAATGCAGCCCCGCTCGCCTGCTCGGCGCTCTGCACACGCCCGTCTGTGTGGCTAGTGAAAAATAGGGCCGCCCCGTTCTCATGGTCAATGTGCAATGCGGTGTGCAATAAACCAGACGCGTTGAGCTGAGTTTCCACTTCGGAGGTTTTTTCTGCGCTGTTTTGCGGACAGGGCTCGTGAGTTTCATGTTATGCATTAATATTCTTGCCCGTTATTTAAGTTTGGAAAAATATTTATACATATTTATTTTAAAATATTTTTGAGTTAATTATTTATAATAAAAGTGCATTGGAAATTTCCGATAATTTCGCGTAGCGGCCAAGTACAAATGGTGTTTAATAAGTTTATCCAACGAACGACATTAACTCCAAAAATGTTTCAGAAAGCGCCAAATACGAGTATTAATTACTAGTGTAATGTGATACCATTCTGTGTTAAAGTTATATTTCTATTTTGCAAGTTCTTAATAAAAATAAATTTTAAAGGAGTTAAAGTTGCCCGGTAAGTTAAATTAAAAAGTATAAATACTTGTTTAAGTTATGTTTCGTAGCAAAATTAGATTTAATAATCGCCTGGTGAATAAAATCATAACGATATACAGTAATTCACAGCGTTTCGCTAATGTACTCGTAGGTGCAATACAATGATAACAAAGCGAGGTTTTCTAAGTTTTTCAAAATATTCGTTTCTTAAAAAAATAAATGAGCCAAACACTTTTTCAGAAACAAAATCTTAAAAAATTTCTGGATGGATCCCCAAAAAATGATCAGTTCCCCATCGAGAGACCCAGGCGCGTCGGATGACTCCATTGGTGAACTGGAAGTTGTGGAACCGTGAGTGACGGACGGTCAGACGGGGCATCTCGAATGTAAACCAAAGTGAAAATTTAATATTTTGTGTGATTTCACCGCACGGATTTCAGACTGCTCTGTTTCTGAATAAACTCTTATCAACATTAGAATGTTTACTCAAGCGTAGAATTAGACCTTCATGATACAACGTCAAGTGCGGGGTCTAGGGTTCGAACTTCGCTTTCAGCATGATGTTCTTTTCACGTTAAATAATTTACATTGTGGCAAAGTTCGCATGAATACAGTAACCAATGTCTTCATTCCATTTCGCTTCATTATGTTTATTATTAAATTTTGAATAATACTGAATTATTGTTTTCATTATTATTGTTGTCTTCATTACTATAAACATATTATTACTATTAGTTGTGTTACTGACTTTTGATGTGTGCGTTTGCTTAGAAGTCATTAAGGAACGCAAATGCACCCTTTAAAAGCTACCAATTGAACATTCATCTATATTGTAAACAAATCATTGTATCAATGTTGGGTTTGCCTTTGTATCTCAATTTACGAAATGTCTTGCCTTCATGAAATTTCTGCCATGGAATGAAGCACAAACATAAATATGAATATATTAGTATTTATTAAAAACGTATGATTACATTTTGGAGTACTACGAGTATATCCTAAACGGAGATCATAGTTTTGTTTATTTAAAAGACACAATTTAATACTATACTTCAGAAACTTTGATATTGTGATAACTTACGATGCAGCACTTTTAATTAATATGTTATAAAAGTGCAAATAAATGCAAGAGGAAACGTTTGACCTCTTCTGCTTTTTTTCTTTTTCGCCTCTGCATTCATTTGCAGAAGAGGCGTCCTTAATTTGCTTTCGCCGAAATTAAAAACGCGAGCATCAAAGGGCCTTCTCCAGGTGTCCGTGAAAACCACATTGCAGGTGTGCTATAAAAAGAGACTGAAAATTGCGTCTTCCTTGAATACAAGGAGAGGGCGCGAAGACGCAAGAGCCAGTTCTCGTTTCATTTACGAAAAGTTAGCTGGTGGAGACGATATCTCGAATGTGAAGATTAAAGTAATAAACGGGCTTGCGCGTTTCATTGCGCTTGGGTACACTGATAAATTCACTGATAGGGGAGGGCGATAAGACATTAAAAACGCCTCTAATGGTGCTTAGTTTTCCTCCGTTATGCTTAGTCAAGGATTTTAAATAATTTGCGTGAATGCATAAGCACCGGCGCATGTGTGTTTGCTTATATTATTTATACGTTCCAGGCGGAAAATTGATAAAATCTTTGCATTTCCCTTTGTAAATTACACTCATTTATGAGTTCTGGTGGCAAAGTAGGATAAGGGCCAAACTTTTACGGTGAGAGTCTCGTGGAGTAATGCTGTGAAAAATAGGAGAAATAGGATGACATGAATGTTCGACTTTCGTAGCAGTATTTCACATTTGTGCGTGAGCTGGTTCTTTCTATTCTTAGCTTCTGTCTCAGACGATCTTTAAAATATATTTAAAAAATTTAATGAGGCTATCAACTGTTGAGTGAAGGAGTGTGAAGCAGTAATGAGAAACTAGTACATTGCAGCAATAAAACTGCTGCTGAACAAAAAATGGTTTTCCAAAAAGAAGCGCGCACACTGGACAAGAAAAAAAATAGTAAATGACCCTCTTATAAGTCTATAATACATGTATTTTAACAGAAACTCTTTTTACGAATTGTGCAATGACATAGAACAGTATGGTATTCAGTACAACAGTTCTTTACTTAACAAGAATGACAAAAAACGTGTCTCCTAACGCAACACGTGAATAGCAAATATTTAAAGGGGGCGCCTCTTTCTTGAAGCCTTCCTCGCACGACCTCAGCTATGTCGTAAACAGTGACACTCTGACTATGCGAATTAAGTCGGTACGTTTCATTGGATCGATTTCGTTCCTTAATTTAATTTCTTAAATTTGTTATTAATTATTTGTTCATTAACTTCTTAAATTTGGAAATATACTTTTTAATGTTATGCCATGTGTAAAGGCCAAACGAAGTATTAAAATGTATGTCTTAAATTTCTCACTTATACGGTCGAAACGTTAATAACATTCACGGTATCATTTAAAATAATTTCATTTCAAAACTATGTCAACTACAGTGTCTCTGTAATACGAACAACTTAAGTGAAAGACACTAGTATATAGAAACACATAATTTGGACTAATTTGACTGCTTGACTGATGTATAAAGTTGTGCGAGTAACGGGTTGGAGTGAAACCGTATCTTGTAGGTCACGTGCCGCGTTTAATTTAGCTCAGATTGAAAAAAAAGTGAGCACCAAAATAGCAAAGCGGTTATTCCGGCTGCAGCGCAGCGCGAATGAGCTGTCGAACCAGACGCACGGCGCCCGCAACCAGCCCCGCACCCACCTCCTGGGCGCGCGCGGGCGCTAATCTCGTTCGGGCGCAAACCGGCTCTCTGCGCACACCTCCTGCCCCCCGCCTTCCAGCCCCCCATCCGCCTTCCCGCTCGCCTGCCGTCTTGCCCGTTCGCCTGCCGTCTTGTTTAGTTTAGTTTAGTTTAGTTTAGTTTATGCCTTATTTTACGTGGCGAGACTCGGGCCATCAGGCCCGCTCTTCCGTCTGACCACGCAAATTTCTACTACGCTCCTTTCACCTAGCGGAGAAAGAAGGTATTATCTCGGGCGACGAAACAGGCGATTTGAATTTAGCTCAGAGGCGTCATTTAGGCTTGAGGATCTTTTACATGCAAGTAAATCTACTAACATGGGCCAGCCGGCTTTACTTCCCCTCCGCGGAAGGCGTACGAAGGATTTTTTCGCCCTTAAAAATCCACGGCTTCGATCGGGTTTGAACCCGCGATCTTGGGTATGACAGTCCGGCACGCTAACCGTCACACCATCGAATCCGACTTGCCCGCTCGCCTGCCGGCTTGCCCGCTCGCCTGCTAACTTGCCCTCTCGCCTGCCGGCTTGCCTGTTCGCCTGCCGGCTTGCACGCTCGCCTGCCGGCTTGCCCGTTCGCCTGCTGTCTTGCCCGTTCACCTGCCATCTTGCCCGTTCGTCTGCCGGCTTGCCCGTTCGGCTGCCGGCTTGCCCGCTCGCCTGCCGGCTTGCCCGTTCGCCTGCCGCCTTGCCCGTTCGCCTGCCGCCTTGCCCGTTCGCCTGCCGCCTTGCCCGTTCGCCTGCCGGCTTGCCCGTTCGCCTGCCGTCTTGCCCGTCCGCCGGCTTGCCATCAGCTGGCTAGCCAGCTAGCCAACTTGCCTGCCTGCCGTCTTGCCCTCCCGCCTACTTGCCCGCCCACCGGCTTGTCAGCCCGCCGCCTTGTCTGCCGTCCCAGCTTGTTTACCCACCGGCTTGTCTGCCCACCGGCTTGCCTGACCATCCGCTCGCCGGCTTGCCTGCCAGTCGGCTTGCCGCCCATCGGCTTCACCACCCGCCGGCTTGCCTGCCCGTCGGCTTGCCCGTCCGTCGGTTTGCCCGTCCGCTGACATGCCCTCCCGCTTGCTCGTCCGTCTGCCGATCTGGCCGGCTGGCCAGGAACTGATACCGTTTTTCTGAAGCCTGCCTGACGACTCTTAAGCCTACTCGTTTTTCTCCGAATGGAAGAAGAACCTTCTTTTCTTCTCTGGTGATTCTTCCTTGTACGCGCATCCTAGAACGCAAACTCAGAAATTGCGACTGAATACGCTACTCTTTTGAATTTTTTGTTGTAAGTTTTGGAAGTTCATTTGAAACGTGTTTTATAAGCACGTTTTTAGAGAAATTCGTATTCACATAGTACCTTGACATCTCTAATCTAAAGCCGTTTGTCTTCAACAGTGTTTGAATAGTCGAATATTTCGACTTACGGAGGTTGCAGTTCTGCCCAACATTCTAATGGAGAAAATTACGGAAGTACTTACTTCAAGACACCAACTAAATATGAAATTAATTATTACATTGCAATAAAAGGAAGAAATTGATATAAAAGTTTCACGCACCCAAAATAACTTAATTGTAATTTAGTTTTACAACTAATCTTATTGCAAAACCTTCACTAATAATCGATCATAAATCGATTGGGCACCTTGTAATATGCGTCCTAGTATTTGAGTAGAATCGGTAGATCCACCGCGTCGATCGGCAGGTAGTGCAGCGGCGGTGTGCGGTCGCCACGCTATCGGAGCGCGGCACGCGGCGGCGGAGGCGGCGAAGGCCGGCCGCGTGCCAGCGCTCAGCGATCGGCGCTGCCGTGCGCGTCGCACGCGTCCCGTGCACGCCCTGCGCACGCCCCGCACGCGCACGCCCCGCCCGCCCCGCCCGCCGACCCAGGCCCAGCGCACTCCCGTCCCGTGCGTCACGCGCGCACAGACGGCTGTGTGCCGTGCGCGGGTTGGCGTGCCAGCTCACTTGTTCTTGTTCGTGTACGTGGCGCATTCTGGATGAATTCTGGTTGGAGCTCGTTTTTCTTGAGTTTTTGTGAACATTATGTTTTCCTTTGTGTTTGTGTTTTAATTTGTTGTTCCCAGGCTATCCTAATTTTCTTTTGACATTTCTTTAAAGAATTAAGAAAGAAAGAAAGAATTAAATTTTTTTGTTAACCTTTTATGAGTCCCAAATATTCCCTTCATAGTGGATAGTGATATCGGTTATAAATGCATGGATTCGTCAGAGAATTGTGGATCTTGTAAATTTTGTACTAATGTTGTTTTCTTGGGAAACATACTTTACTGTCTCATTGCTAAAGTACTATATTAAGGATGAAAGTGAAACAGTTATAGGTCCTCGAAATTGTTAAGTTCAACTTTAGCTTTCAAATATATGTGTATAAATTATATAAGCAGAAGTACGAAAAATTTAAAAAAAATGAGGACAAATGTCAGCGTTTCTCTTCCAATTTCCAATGTCTTTGGGATTAGGGAGTACGTTCTTTCCGGATTCTGAATTTCGTAGGAATCAGCAGCGATATCTCTACTCCCTCGTGTTTTTTTATTAATAATGTGTTATCTTTTGCTACTTTCCTTCTTTCTTTTCCGTTACAGTCTCCGCAGATGCATCCTTTCCCTAATATTCGTCCCGACATGGCGAACCTATTTGATTCTTTCTCATCCACATGATTTCCCGTTATTATGTTAAACGCGTTTCAAGGTTTCTTTCCTTTTTTCCATCACGAGTTTTTTGTCCTAACTTTCCTCAGCCAGCGTCGTATCGTGTATTCGCGTTCGTGCTCCGATCACATCTCCTCATTCTTCGCACGTGCTCCGCCCGAAGTCTCCTAGTGAGTCGGGCGCCTTCGCGCGCGCTCCGCTCCTGGAGTTCAATTTGACTTCGAAACTCGCTCATTTGCCCAACTCGCGCCTTCGCCCTGCAGCAGCGCACTCGCCTCCGCCGCCCCTCCTCACTGTCCCTTTCCTTCCTGTTGAGTTCGTGCGCCGGCGCCGCAGCCAGCCCGCGCCCGCGCTCCCGCCCGCACCTCCGCCCGCGCCTCTGCCCGCACCACCGCCCCCTCGTCCCAGCCCCTCGTCCCCCTCGTCCACGCCCGTGTCCCCATCCCCGTTCAGCACCCACCCGGCCTCCGCCCTTCCCTCCCGCTATCGCGCTTTTTCTCACCCGCGCTCGCGCTCCCTGTCCCTCCGCCTCCGCGCCGCGCTGCCGCCGTAATCGATGAATGGGTCGCCCGTCTCTTCCCGGGCTCATTCCGGCGGGCGCGCGCGGGCGCGGGAGCTCGCGCCTCTGCCAGCGATGCTTCTCGCACGCGCCGCACAGGCCGCTGTTCCGAGCGCGGCGAGCGCGGGTGCGGGGTGGGGCCAGAGAGGCGGCGTCCGAAAATTGACCGGGCACCAGTGACATGTAATGGGAAAGAAACAGGGTGGTTAAAATGTAGAGTTGGAGTGAAGAGCTTGGATTCGATGAAGATGGGTGGGATTGTGAGATGTAATGGGAAAGGAACAGGGTGGTTAAAATGTAGAGTTGGAGTGAAGAGCTTGGATTGGATGAAGATGGGTGGGATGAGTGAAGAAGAGAGTAGGGAGTGGAGTGTTGTGGAGCGCAGCAGCTCAGGTTGACAGAACAAAAGTTAGAATCAGGGATGGGTCGGGCAGGGAGGAAAGCGGCTGGGTTGGGCGAAACTGAACTGGAGGGGGCGGCTCTGGGCAAGCCCTGACGGGGGCAACAGGTTAGATGAACTAGACTAGAGAGGAAATAAGACCACGATGTAAGATATATATGTGTGTCAACTGACAATCTTTGGGGCAAATTTTCTGAAGCGAATTTGAGGATAGTTCCTCGCTTGACCATATGGCGAGCACGATCGGTTTGGGTCACGGTGTAAGGTATACATCTCAAGATGACATCTTAAACTGTGGCTTTTACACAGTTTTACAAAACATTTCCTATTCATTTTCAAAACTGTTTGCTTTAGACTTTACGAATTCCACCGCGAAGCGAGAAATTACTGATTTGAAATTATAAATCAGCTGGCCACAGAGCTGTCGAATGGATCACGACCAATCACGACCTTGCCAAATGAGACCCAAAGATTGCAGCGCTTATGAGCGAGAACTGTGAGAACTAGCCTCATATAAGCTTCAGTTTTAGACGGGGTGTGAACACACCTACATATCTTGCACCGTCATAGGACGCAGCCAGAACATGGAGCGGAGCCGCTCCGGGCTGGTCGACGGAGAGTGAGTGGAGCGGAGCGGGGACTGGGCTGCGCAGCCACCCTAAAGGTCAAGGGAGAGGGAAGCGCAGCGGGGCCAATTAGCAACGGGCGGCGGAGTGGGAGCGGTGATGAGGGTAGAGAGGGAATGTGGGGGGGGGGAGGACGACATCGAGCGGAGAGATTGATTTCGGAATGAACCTCCAAGGGCTGGCTTTCACTCGTTTCTGTGGCTATTGCCAATTTACCGCTCGATCCTGGCAGCAACTGAATTGGGTGTTGTTGCCGATGTATATTGAAAACGAACTTTTCGAAATGCGCTGACCAATTGTGTGTGCTGTTTTCATCTTTTGAATCAGTAATTTGTATTCAGCCTTCAAACTCAGGTATTGACTTACATTTATGCTCTCTATGAAACGGTATGTGTGATATTACGCTAGTATCGACACCCTTATTTGATTTATTTAAAACATGTTATCCATAAATTTCATTGTTCTTATTAACATTTTATCTTGTTCCCTGTAATCAAGATGTAATCAAATTTATGTTCTGACGTGGAATAACATTAGTTTATTTTTAATATCTGTCGAATTCTAAAATTTTGCCTTGTTATATGTACGCTAGTATGAATACATTAGTAACATTGTGAAATTCTAAGTAAAATTCATTATCAGGTTGTAATAAATATTTCTTTCGCACTTATAAACAACAATTTATTATTTTATGGAGGATTTCTATAAGCTGAAGACAGTAACAATTTTCTTTTGTTTTAGCAAATTGGAGCACCTTCCACCCAACCTCCCTAAAATTAAATTTTAAAAAACTTTAAAGTGTGTTTTTCAGAGTAAATTAACTAAAGTATTATCTGTTAACATGAATGAAAATCATGATTTACGGAGAATCCAATGCAATGTTTTGCTGAGCATTTGCAAAAATAATGAGAAAAGCGTTCAAACTAGACAAGACGTGCCACGAAATAAGTATCCTAGCAATTGAAATGCTTTGTTGTGTTTGATATGAGTATGTTTTTTATTGATAGTAGCAAGTTTGATTTATTGTCATGTCTAAACTTGCTCCTTCATCACTCTTGCTACACACCATTGTATTCACGGTTGTTGACCTCGCTTACTGTTCATACTTTGTGAACTATTTATTTGTTGTATCAATCAACGCGGCCGTTTGAAAAGGTTCGGAACCCGCATCTCGCTTGTATAAACTTTTTAACGCTGCCGCCGGAGTTACTAGAGCGAGGTTTAACGCAGATGGATACCAGAGTTTCAAATATTGAAGTTCAAATTTATTTTTCATGGAATGTTCTCTTTCCCTGCTTCGTGTGGTTTATTTTTTCATCTTACCCGATAACGTGATTAAAGATAATTTATAGGATTAATAGATTCGTTGGGAATATTTAATGATGATTAAGTCTTCACGGTATTTCCGAACGGATATGCATGCATTCGTAATTATGCTGGCTCATTTACTCACACACACGTAGGCATCCATTGTGTCTTCTGAGCACAAAATTTCTATGCTGTAGCCATTGGTCACAAGTCCAAATGAAGTTAAAATTTTCGTTTTTAATACGAAAGTTTAGTTTCCTTTAAATTCCTTTAACCCGTATTCGTTCGTCTGGGAATCGTGTGACTTTTTCATGATAATGTATAAGTGAAATTTAAATTATTGTTAATATTTCATTCTTCTCGTCTACACAAGTTTGGATTTAATTATTTTTGTTGAATATGCTTTGAAAGGGGCATAGGAGAATAACTGACAATTTGCCAAACCTTTAAGATACGAAAATGATTTCAAAATAGTTTTCAAAGGACAACTTTAGTTGTTCAAAGTTGTAATAGTGAAGCGCTGAACGATTCTGAGAAAGGGAATCTCTTGAAACATGTTTCCATTGTAGTTGGATCAATAAAATACTTACGTCTACCTGGTAGTATTATGGCTTGCACTTTGTCACAATACTTTGTACAGAAGTACTATTAATACTTCTTATTGTAAGGAAATTGAACTTGGATTGCAATGTTCCCTAATATTTCCAGTAGAAACTGCGGGTCACGGAAGTTGAATTTCGTATCCTTGTTATATCATCTGTTCCGGGGAAAAAAAAACGAAATTACTAGTGCACTGAAAACATTCGCCTTCCAAAAAATGTTTCCATGGGAATAACCTCAAGGAAACAGTGCAACTGGACTCTGACCACCTCCGCGAGAGGACTTCAATGTTAAGAATAAAAAAACGCTTGAACATTAAATTTCAAACGAAGAACTGTGTATAGAAATGTTGAAAATACATTATTAATGATTATATGGTTTTAAATACACCCGTTGCAATTCTGTAGCACACATGAGCGATCAATACATTTTCAGAACTAGTATCCGTAAGCAGCAAAGTCCCCCTGGAAACGCAAAGAATTTTGTTATATTAAGTAAACATAGTTTCGTTAAATTCTCACGACGTTTGTGCTTGTCCAGTATGACTTGATTCTAAGATTGTTAAATCCTAGATATCAATTTAAAAAAAAGAAATGTATATTTTTAAGGAATATATTCAGTTGGGCAGTTGATGTTCGCGACTATACATATTGATGTTTAAAACACTGACTTTTTTATTAAAAGGCTTACTGATTGTTTACGATGTGTTTTCAATAAATCTGGACAGTAGATTTTTAAAGAGACCCCAACTAGGATCGAAACGTCAAAAAAATATTAATAAACATTTTAGTGTCTGTTTTATAAAGGTCACAAAATCGTTACTATGAAATATAAATGTATAATGTTTCTTAGATATTCGATCCTAGATAACCCCCAGATGTTAAGTTGATTTATTACGTTTGTAATTATGTTGCGATGATACAACTTGTAAGGCATTAACTGCCGATCAAGGAAAATAAATTATTTTAAAAAAATTGAAAAAGTGAATAACATTCAACAGGATTTGATCAGAAACAAGCTTACGTGCCCGAAGCTGTAGCTGCCCCGGAGCCTGTCTCTCATCCTTCGCAGTCCGCGCCCCAGAGGGACGTTCGCTTCCTGTTTCTGGCTTCGGCGGCGGCGGCGGCTGAAAGCAAAGACGCCTAATCTCTCCCACTTCGGGCCTGCGGTAGACGTTCGGGTGGGCACGTCACTTTCGCACTCCTGGCTTTGAAGCCTTCTCTGAGCGACCCCCCCCCCCCAGAAATGGAAAACATCTGTTTCCGCTGCACGATTTAGTTTCACGAAATTAATGGTACCATCTATTAGGGGCGTGGGAGGTGGAGGGTTGTTTGGCGGAATGTCGGAACCGGGGGAGTTTGCCTCCCTCGGGGCCCGTGGGGACTTGTCATGATACACGATTTGCATTGTGGAAGTAAAAACTCGCTTTTTGTGTGTACGCGAAGAAGTTAAATTGTTTCGTTTAGAATTTTTTTCATTTCATTAGTCGCATTGTCTAATTAAGCAGTTTTTTTCCATTCTTTCCTACATCCGTTGTAAACCGTTGTCAGCGCTTTGTGTGCTCTCCGGGAGGGAACACTCTGCATTCAGGCAAAGGGATTGTCATGCGAATGAGTCGTCCGGTGGAGTGTCGTGCTCCAAATGGATAAATTATTCACCTCGCGGTTCATGTGTCATTAAAGAACGAGCGGGAGATGAAAAACAGTCCTGGATGGTTGCTGCTTCCCTGCATCTAGTCCTCCAAGCAGGGTCTTCGGCTGTGAGCACGGCTCGACAGAAGACAAAAACGCTTTGATGTAAGAGTATAACTCGTTTTTGAAATTGCGCCTGGAGTAATAAGTAGTCATAGTCTCCAAATCACCGGATGTGGCAACTCATTACGATGACATTTTTTTTATTGAAGGTACCAATTTACACGCCATGTCATTAGGCTATGTGGAGTTTTTTTTATTGTACGTGAGGAATTGAAGTTGACCAGACACTACGGAATTTTTTTATACAGTGGCGAATGAAGAGGAACTGTGTGAAATGTGACGGTTTATTTGGAAAAATTACGACAATGAGACCTTGCGTATAACTCGATCGAACCAATTTATTGCTCTCTAGGGAGTTGTAATAATTTAACGCGTGATAAATCGCAACCAGTTTTATAGTACTGGAATACTGACCGTATTCCAAATACATTAATTTATTTTGTTATGAATTCAGTATAGGAACGGTGTATTGACAAATATAACCGGAGTTGATTTCAATTAACATTTAAAAACATTGACTGTAATTACGCTCTTATTAACGATAATTTAAATGATAAAAAATGAAGATTTGCACAGGGATGCAATTTGTGTGCTCCGAAAATTAACATCACAAACTTCACCATTCATCTTGGTTCGAAGTACGATAAAGATGTCTTCATCAAAAAGTTTCATTCTTTTGAATATGTTTCCACATGAACCTTTTACAAATAGAAGTAAATAATAGTTTCCGGTTCTTCAGAGTTGGCTCGCGATTTGATAATGTTGCCCGCCTTTATCTGCTTGTTGGTCATTCACAATCTCTGTAACCCACTAGCACATATTCATGAGGGAGCGGGATAATGTCATTTCATCCATTATTATCTGATGCTACTAGTTAGTTTTCTTTTTTCGATTTTCCCGTTCACTAAGTATTTTGAACTGAAGTTGTGTTTCAACAGTTGGTACTTCACTTCGATGTGTTTGATCAATCATCCGCTTCGGATTGTCCATTTCTCGCTCTCAAATCATTGTCTCATCGTGTTTAGTCTGTAATCATCCGTCAATGTCTGGTTTACTGTTGCATTGGAACATTTTAACTTGATAATTTTCTTTCTTTACCTATATTTCAATATTCTGTTTGTCTCCGCACATCCACAGTTTTTAGATCGATGTTATATTGACAATACTTTCACCATGATTATTTCATGACTGTGCATTACGTTGTTGTGACGTGAAGTGCGTACGTAGAATGGCTTGTTCCCGGCTGATCGCGGTTGCTGTGGCGTTCCGGCAGGGGGATTTAATTTTCCACTCGTCGCCTCCTGCTGCGGCGCAGAATAATTGAATGAGTAGCAATAATTATTCGTCCGAAACATTGTTAACATGCGTCGAGAACTGTAATTTTCGGTATTAGCGAGTATAAAATAAGTGAATTTTTGATTTTGTGTGTGGCAGCTTCGGAAAGCTTTCGCCACACACCCGATCTTGCTGATTGGCTGAAACCCCTTCCCCTAATTTGGTCATGAAATATAATGGACATCGAGCATTGGTTTCTAATATCCATGATGTGTGGAACTCGCTCGTTTGAATATTATGCATATTTAAATGTTTTATGTAGATACGCCTCGTTCATTGTCTCTGAGTATTCTGTTGTCGGAATATTGTCACGTGCTTCGTTGTGGTATTCGCATTCCAGCCTAGTTGGAATAATAGAACGCATGTAACAAATTAGCACACATACTCATTGATCTTCAGAAAGTGATTGATGATTTTCACTCTCAAACGCAGTGAAATATTTTTTTCTAGAGCACGTTCCTTCGCAACAAATACATTCCTGAATGTTTTAGGGCGATTCACTGCATTCCATTGGTGCTTCAAAATGAATAATTTGCAATGAATTTAAGTTGTGTGGCTTTGATACTTTGTTTAACATGAATACAGTAATGTCAAGTATTCTCGTTACGTGATATGAAAGTTGCAACTTCCTTTAAATTAGTAGATTTTTGGTTGAAATTTTATGACTTTTATTTCATCTACAAATATTTTCATTTGAATCACATCGATCTCCGGTGTTTTGCGCAGGTACCGACTGACTTCAATGGTCTTAGAAATTATTGGCTCTGAAGAAGGTTGCAGTACGATTACTCAAAAGTTGACAGATATTTAGGAAGCTGCGTCTCCTACACAGCCAAGACAAGAAACTATGATTCGACGCTATATTCAGACAATGATTATTTTCTATAATATAAAGTGAGTCAATTTTATCGTTAAGTAATCATTAATTGGATTAGATTTCTGATCCAATCTTGATCATCTCATTGCCGGGTAGGAGCTGAAATGTATTAGGGGTGGGGAGCAAATTCAGTTACACCCCCCTGAAATTTGTATTATAGTTTATTAGTTATATGTGAATAAACAAAATTGAATTGAATAAACAAGACAGTTGTATTGGAAACATTCTTTTGGAATGTGATGTGATCAGCGAGTTGTATTTTTTGAATGACATTGAATCCAGTTACCAACATATTGGATTTTCAGGCTACACCCCAATGCCTCCCTCCGGATTCGCCACTGACACACGAAGTTAAGCCCCGCAACCGACAACGCACGTGACTAGGCGCGAACTGTAATTGAGGCACGTGCGGTGACACGAACGCATTCCGGGCCGGCCGCTCTGTTAGCGGCGGCGGCCGTCGCTCAGCGGGCGGTGTCTGCGGCCCGGGGCCTCCCGCGCGCCGGGCGCCGCAGCCGGTCACGCCTTGCCCGCAGCTTCTGTTAATGAGCGCCGCCGCCGCGATAACTCAGCCCGGAAGACGTATGGGCGCGGGCGCGGGGCGTGGGAGAGCGCGGGGCTGCGCGTGTCACAACGGCGCGCATTGATCGCGCCCCCGCCCTGCACCCGGTGCAGCTGCAGTTCCCCTCTGCCGCGCTCCGGAGCGCACCCGCCCGCGCCCGTGGGCCGTGTCGTTGCCAGGCGCGTTTTGGCAGCGCCCGCCTCGCGGGGATGCGCTGCGTGGATATTCGGGAGGGCTCTTCTCTGTGACGCATTCGCTTTTACGTGCCACACAGTGCTCTTCATCTATAACGACCATCTTGTCCACGGACCCTTCGCCATTCATACGGCTCCTGCGCCCCTTGCACCCAGATCCCCTTCTGTCCCAATTTCCCCGCCGCCACTATTTTCCCCCGCCACCCGTACCTTCCCCGCCGTCCACACCTTTCCCGTTGCCTCCACTATCCCTGCAACACTTCGCTACTACCTTCCCCGCCGCCTCCGCCATCCCCACCACTCTTACCACTCACCAGCCCATCGTGTCCACCAACCCTACTCATCTACCACGCTGTGTCTATCATCCCTGACTACTTCGTCATCCTCGCCCTGCAGTGCATACCCTTTTCCATCCTCCGAAGAACCATTCCACGGAACAATAATTTATTATTATTCATTATTCTTTTTATTCCTTGCTCCAGTTTTTATTTCCGCACTCTTAACTAGCCGAACATTCGAAGAAATTTTTTTATTAAAAAATCAGCGCAATTCACCAACTCGTTATATGCGCGATTCGTGTAATGTTCTTCTGAAAAAACACGACGGCGGATCTTGTCAACGGATTTAAAATCCTATTCAACTACCCCATCGCCAAAGTGTTTTTTTTACCACTCTCCACAGGCGCCATTGGTTTTTTCTCTATTGCTTTGAATATCTGCCCCATGGCCTTTGTGGTTTGTTTTCCTCCGAGCATTCTCGCAGCCGTGCAACTGCTCTGCCAACTTAATTCTCGATAACCACTTCAAACGTCACAGACATTTTTGGCCTCGCTGCTAAAACATCGCCTCTCTTCTGGTGTTAATACTTGAGCTTCTGATGTCATGGTCATTATTAGGGACCGGATTTATGTTTATTAATAATTTTGAAATATTTATGCATTTTCACAGTAAAAACTTCGAAAATATGCTTCAAAATATACCCTAGAAAGTACTTATATTAACACGTCATAACATTGTTTTTTATAACTTTTACGCTCAGTAAATTCATTCGGCACTTTATTCTAATTGTTGAGCTCAATGATTGACTGGTTATTTCGTGTTTCCGGACGCGTCAACTGCTTTGGTCTTCAGTTTTGTAAATGTAGTGAATGATTTTTGAGTCGGGAGATAGCGAGGTATTCCCCATCCAGGTTTATCTCAGCAGAGCACCGCCCCAGCCGGGACAAGCTCTAAGCTCCCGACCGGTCTCCCGGCACATGTGGTACACTAACATGTGTAGTACATGTTAGTGTAAGTGTGTGTGTAAGAGGAAAGGATAGGACAAGGAAGAGAAAGGAAAGATTCGTGGAATCGTTAGGAATTCGGAAAGTGTGAATCGGACAAACCACGGAAAATTACCGATCAGAATAGCCGGCTGCTAGAATCCTCCTCCAAATAGCGCTGAATCCCACCTAGCTAATGATCTAGTGCATGAAATTCTGCCAACTCGAATCCTTGGACCTCCCGGAAAGTATGCATTTAAATGCCCATCCTAATCACAATCGCTTCTGCAAAGTTGCAGCTATAATCTCACAGTTTTCATTGGTGCCTTGTCCTACTAGATTGGCCACCGCTGTATATTTCTTTACTCTTCCACCTCATAATGTGTTTTTTCTCTGCTAGTTTCCCGCATGCCGCCCTCGCCACTCATTTCCCCACTGGCAGATCATTAAAGCCAGAGGCCTCGTTCCACCCCCACCCCCTCCCGGGCCTGCCTGCTCGGCCCGCTCGTGGCCACACCCTCCTTCGCCCTTTTTGCTGTTCCCACACCGCTGTCCTCTTTCTTCGCTCTTCCGCACCCCACACACACACACACACACGCACGCACGCACTCACGCATGCACGCAGCCGCCAGAATGCCACGCCGCACTAGCCGCCCCTGCTGTTCCTTCCACCACCCTCATTGTTAACCTTTCCGTTCTCGTCGCCCTCGTTTATCGTCCTCGTTCTTCCTGTTCTTGTCGTCCGCGCCTTTCTCGCTTTCTTTGCGTTGTTTGTCAAACTCGTCGTTCTCTTCGTCATGATCGGGCTTGCCGTCCTGATCGTTCTCGCCATCGTCATTCTCGCTTCGCTTGTCCTTCTTGTCGCCCTGGTCGTTTTCACCGTCCTCATAATTCTCGGCGTCCTCGTCAGTCTCTCTGTGCTTGTCGGTCTCGCTTTCTTCGCACCCTCGCCATCCTCGCCCACCGCTACCACCCACCCTGGCCACCCCCACAGCCCTCGTGTTTTTTGTGCTGGCGTGGGTGCGGTGCGTCCGGGAACACGGCTACACTCTGGGCGGCGCGCCTGCTGCTGTGCACCCTTTGTGGCGTGCTGGGGTTGCGTGTTTTTCGGGCGAAGCCTGTTTCCAGACGATGAAACCTTTTCATTTGTACTAGCAGCATAAATTTTAAAGAATGGGAGGCGCTGCCATTGCCTACGGAACTTTTTTTAAGCCGTATTTACGGTATTAACTAGGGAATCTAACGCTGGTGTGTGTTTGTCATTACCCGATGTCCCAAACGAGATACAGACTTTTTCGGTTAAAAGTTTTTATTTCCGGCTTGGGGGCGTGGCATGGTGCGGTGGGGCGGGGCGCCGGGAGTCTTAAACCGCCCACGCCCAAGCCCACCCGCTCGCCCTGGCGCAGGCGTGGGCGACGCGAGTTGACTTTTAGTTGAATAGGATTTTAAGTCTGTATCGCTTATAATGCAATCTGCGTCAGCCGCATTCCCCACACAACTTTTCCCTGTTTTATCGTCGCCCACTTTTTTTTAGTGGTCGTTGATCCCCACCCCCTGTTCCCCTCCTCGCTGCGCCGCCCGGGACGCGAAAGGCGCTGGCGCGGAGGGGGGGACATCTTTGCTCCCTCCGGAAGGGCAGCGACGCTAAGAGGCTCGCAGCGCGGGGGAAAATAAAGGGATTTCCTTTATGGCCGCGACGCGACGCGTTGGGCGGGGCGGGGCGGACGGGACCGGGAAGGGGAAGGACGGAGAAGCGGGGAGTCGGGCGCGGGGAGCAGAGCGGGGCCTGCCGGAGAGTGAAGAATGGCGCGGAGAGGGTAGAACAGAGTGGGGGCTGAAGGGTGTGACGGGCACATAACGGGAGCACAACGAGAGGCGGGGAATGGAGCGGGGATTTGAGGACGGGGTCCGGAGCTGGTATGGGGTGGTCGGGGGAGAGGAAAATCGGTGGTGTCACCAGTGACTTACCCTCACTCAAATGACTTGGCCTTCTAAAGAACATCCGTTTTTCGCGTAACAATAGGTTGTCTCGTAATTAATGTGAGCGTTTTGTTATCTTTATTCCTGTCGAAGAACTACAACGGTTAAATGTTAACCGAGGACCGTTCAATATCACGGTGTTCACTGTTGAAGATTTTATTTTGACATATCTCATACAGACATAAAAACTACCCAAAAGAATTTCACAATCTATGCCTTCCGGAGGAGTTATCGCATTAAGATACTTGATTTCAGTAAACAAACTCAAAGTCATAATATTGTAACCCTTTTTATAATTCTTCCAAGTCGTTTCTGTAGCCTACAAAAAACATTTATTTCAGTAGATAAGAGAGTCATCCCCTCCCAGAGTACGGGCGAAGCGTGGGCGGCGGATGGGGGGGGCGTCTAGGGGACGCTAAGACAAACGCGTGGGAGGTCAGGGGCCCCGGCGCTGGGGCGATGTATCAAGTGCCACCACGATGGCAAATGGCAGCGAATGGGAGCTGGGGCCAGGCGGAAGGTTACGTTGCGGCTAGAGTTAACGAAGTGCAGGCCAGACTGGGAGAACGAACGACGAGCCTGGCGTTTGATTGGTGGGGATAAACAAATGCACGAGGCGCAAAGGTAACCAATGATACGTCGTGAAGGCTGAGGAAGGCAGTGATGTGTTGAGATGTGGACTTTGAATTGATAGGGTAGAGTGAGCTGGATAGGATGATTCTAGAACTGAGCGTGAGGGTAAGGGTAGGTAACGCTGAATGGACAAGCGCTGTGGAGGATTCTTCACAAGAGTAAGATTGGAGTGAACGAAGAGTAATTGGCAGGAGCCACATTGCTCTCAATGCATACCGTCACCCTTCACAAGGCTCCGGTGACTCCGCCAAACTAGTCATACAGCCTTTCACGTCAATGAATAAATAAACCGATTCATACTATATTTGCTTCGTAATTGAAGACGTTCTATCCGAGGAAATCTGATGTTGCATCGAGAAAGCGTCGATGCCAGTGACGTTGTTTATGTGGGAGCAGAGTGAAGGCGAAAAAGAGTAGAGAAACTACCTTTGAGTTTAAGGGCAGGTCCTACAGAATGGATAAAGGACTAAAATCCTTTTATAAGAGAGAGAGAGAGAGGGAGGGAGAGAGAGTACGCAGAGAGAGGCAGGAGTCACATTGCGTTGTTTAAAGCCCTCCCCCTTCAGAAGACGCAAGTTATTCCTTAATGAATCGCTCAACCATTCATTTCACATTCATTGAATGAATAAAACTGGCGGTTTTTGTCCGCTTCTTAATTGAAGACAATATGTCTGAGGAAACCAATTGATGAGGCGGGAATGACAGCGACGGGTTTATACGCGAATAGGTTGAAGGTGAGGTGGAGATGTCTGGGAGTGGGCTGGGACTGCCTTTGAGGTTAAGCTCAGGCCATCGGAATGAATAAAAAATTATCACGAGAGTACACATGGAGATAAAGCAGTATAATCAGATAGGAGTCGCATGCCACTTTCAGAACTCCGTCCCCCTTCAGACACTCCGATATTCTACAACCAAAACAGTCAGCTTTTTTTTCACTTCGTCCCTAATCAATATGCTGGCTGGTTTTTGTGCCCGTGTCGTGCTTGAAGAACATGTACCTGAAGTACAGGTGCACGAGGAGTCGAGACTCGCCTCGTAATGATCAGATGCGTGTGAGCAAAGGTGAGGAGCCAGGACTAGACTCGGACTGGCTTTTGAGGTTAAGGGCAGGTCGCGTGGAATGGGCGAGGGTTGCGGCCGCGCAGCGGTGCGTCTGCCGGAGTGAAAGCTGAGAGAGAACACAGTGTCGTGGGTCGGAGTCACATCCCTTCCAGCACTCCCTCGCCCTATAGAAAGACTAGGGTTACTCCACAAACGATCGGTTAGATGCGGGTGGGGGGCGGGGTGTGTGTGGGGGGGGGCGTTGGTGGAAACAGTTTTGTGTATCGCGTTAGCGCGCCGCTCTACGGTCGTTGCATGGAAAGGGGATGATTCGAGGGGAGCAGAGTGAAGACGTTGGCCGCGAAAGATGGCGGCCAAGAAGAAGGGTGCTTGGACTCGGAATGGGGATATAGAATACTAAAATATGTTGGTAATCGGGAAGGCAGTGACTGAGAGGTACTCAGACGCGGCATAGTGGGCTTCTTTGCATTTAGCCCTTTCAGTTCAGCTTCATTAACTGCGAAGGAGGTCGGTTTTTATCTTTTTCATATTTGAAGAGGATGTATCTAGGTTTTTTCTTCGTTTCTTCTTATTTTTTCTTTTTACATTCGATACAGAGGATAATTACATTAGGGGTGAGGTTATTGGGTTACTATTGTGTTCACAATTCTTACTATCATCCAAGGATTTGCATTCTGTGCACGTTCAAAGTGTATTTATGTCGTTTTCATATTTTATATACTTTTCCTCTGAATGCTAATGATTCGCTACAGATAATATTTCGAGGCTGGTATAATGTTACTGTAACTTTGGCCTGCTTTTTTATTGAGTGGTCAGTATTGTTAAAAATACGAATTCCGTATACGTAAACATTTTCACACTAAAATATCGTCCCTTTCCTTTAATACCATGATGTCTTGCAATGTCAGTTCATCCTAAAAGCAAAAAACCCCTGCCAAAATGTGTATGATTTTACGCATTTTATGTGAACCATATTTAAAGTAATTTTTTGTGACTTCTACTAATATTACATCTTTAATCGCTTCTTCAGTTTAACTACAAACATGTGGCCTCATTTTATCAGCTACGGTGGGTTATTGTTGCCTACCACAAGTCGACTTTCAGGGTATCTCAAAACGAAAGCGTGGTCTTGTCTCGTTCTTATTAACTCGAGCTTGCAGGATTCACCGGCTGCTGAAACTTGGGTAAAACGTCTGCTACTCGCGCCTCGCAGTCTTCTCGGGCTGCACTCTGCCATTCCGCGAGTTTCTTAATGTTTATGGACTTGTCTGTAGAAAGTTGGAGGAATGTAGTTTCTTTGCAAACGACACTTCTTGTGGGGAGTTCTCTTTCGTGATGCAAACGTTGAGCTAGTCATGCTGTTCACTAGCAGTGCCAGACGCTACAAAGTGACTGTAAGAAGCTATTTCAACCCGCTAGTTCATTACAACTTTATTACTTCTGATTATGGATTTGTTTATTTGTTTACCTTGAATTGCGGAGATAACATTTTTTTCAGAAGTTTATTTTGATATGGTTGTTATGCAATTTAAGTTGAAATAGTTATAGCTTAATTTCCTTTTTTATTGCAGACGCGGTAGACTGCGTGAAATAACGTAATCTAGAATCTTCTTATGCAGTGTGGGGTTATTTTATCACATTCGCGATTTTAACTTTATCCATGTTATCGTGTTAATTTAGAGATAACTGATGTACATTTTCTTGAACATTTATAATAGTTTTTGAATGCGTGATGTTCGGTAGCGTTCTGTATCTTCCCCTTCTCTTTTAGGAGAGGAAAGCTTTAAGGAAACTTCCTTGCTAGCGAGTCCGCTAACTTCTACGGTTTTTATAGAGAACTCGTAAAGGTGAAATAAGCAACGTAATTGGTAATGCTTCAGTGATTAAACTTCAAGTTTTCACGTTGATCTCTCTTACCTGTTAACGAGTCATCCTGTTACAAAATTCTGTACTGCCAGCACTCCTGTGTCCATTCCGTCTTCGCCCGAGCTCCCGTGCGAGCTGCTCATCACTGACCACAGGCCTGCATGGCAGAACATTGAAATTACAGAATCTTCTTTACGTAGAGACAGGGATTTTAATCCATTTTCTCAAGTTTGCTTATTATTTAAATATTTTATATTTAAATTATATATTTATATTTAAATATTAAATAATTTATAAAATATATAATTTAGATACAATAGTTATAATTCAGAAGTATTTAAATATTACTATTCTTTTGTTTATTCTCCAACAAACACTGCTACGCTAAGTTATTAATCTGTGAAATGCTTTAAAGGAAGATCACTGGTTGGTATCCTCTTCACAGAACACTTAATTAGCCAATAAATTTACTTTTTGTTCTAAACATATTGTAAGTACACAGAAGAATGAAAAAAAAAGTGAATGCACTAATCGCATTCAGGCGTTGTGACAACGGCACAGAAATTTAGAGCAGTCTTTTTTTTCTTTCCTAATTTAACATTAATCTCGTTACATACATCACAAAGCATACGATGTATCACGAGCCGCACTTTGTTATTGGGAGCGCGTGCGGCAGTGCCGAGGGAGTTCCGCGCGTTGCTATCTCCGCCGGGTGTCTCCTCGCTTGATTGATCTTCGCGCTGTCCGGAGCTCCCGTGTTGCATACTGATTGGCCGCCTCGCATGTGATATACCACGGAATGCGGCTTCGTAGACTCGAAGGGCGACACCGACTCTGGACGTTTCCATTTTGGGGGGTCGGACTGCGAATATAAATGTTAGTTATTTGGGTCGTGTTGTTCATTCTGTATGAGGTCGTGCAGATGGAAATGAGAAGGGTGATTGCGGAGAGCATGTGTGATTGGAGAAATATACGATTCATCGATGTTAGAGGCATTACTGTCACAAGCTGATGGCATGGATATGTAAACAGACAGTTCAAATATTGCCGTATATTTGATAGCAAAACCACAGTTGGGAATGTCGATTTCACTTGTCTTGCATACTTTTAAATACAACTTATTTTCTAAGAGTGTACTTGTACCAACAACTATAGCACTTTGATATTTTTTGAATTTGTGGATGCATTTGTAACATAAATGCTTTTGTTACAGTAAGAAAAGTAATTAATGCAGGTAGTTCTAGAACTGAAAATCTCCGAACTCGTTCAGATTTATAGGAGTAAAAATATATCACGTTCCGAACAAAACAGTTGATCAGTTGAGCATTATTCATATCTTTGCAGAACTATCATTATTATTCCAAAACCGTTAGGTATTTTAAATTCAGCACATTCAGGAAACAGCATTTCCGATGAAATCAAGTAAAGACAAACGATAGAAACAAAGAGTTTACGTATATTTTTTTAACAATATTACATGTTTACATTCCCCTCTTCATAAAAGACAGTCACGAAGGTAATATGCAGTTAAAGCAGAGACACGTGCGTGCCCATGTTACTGTGTTTGGCTTTTGTGTCTGTGAATTGGTATGCAAGACAATGAAAGAGATGTACTGATGTTTTCCGCGAGGAATGTTTAATATGTTCTGCAACCACTGGATCACGTACGCATATCCATTTACGTCGCCGTGGACGCTTCGTTCATCCTTGGAATGTTTTCATTAGACACTAAAATTCTCCCAGTATGGGAGGGTAAAGGATGTTATCTCTTCTTTTTAATAAAACAGTTCTCGTGTTTGTGTATTGTGTAATTAAAAGTAGTTTCCTTCGTGACGTTATGAGGTTTTTGTGTGTAAATAAGGGTATCTGACACTTCATATTGCGTAGGCAAATGCAATGTGATGCAGATGTTCGCTACGACAAAACGACCTACGCATGCTATTAGGTTCGAGAGAATTGTCATGGTTATTGTATGTTCTCTAACCATATAGGGAATATAGTGAGAGCTGCACCCTTTCCTTAAAAGAAAGTAATATAGAAATCTCCAGTATTTACGGATACCATTATTTACACACGTACGTCTCAAATATCCCCATACTGTTTCTATATTGAATTACTTCTTTGTCCTAGGTTTTAGAGCACTAATACTGGCGTTTTTAACATGATATTTTATGTGTTTAGAAGTGAAATTGTGTTTATCACTGCGGGTGTGAAATTCGTAATTTTGTGTCATCTATGTTAATAAAAATTCTATGAAAAACTTTATGTGGCTACATAACTATCTATTAAATTTATTTGGTTTCAACATCTTTAATTCAGGTTCTTTGCTGGAAAAACGCCATAAATATGATCAAATGTGTACTGTAATTATCATCAATCTCAAGAAAATTTGCCTCGTGTGAGTTGGTATCAATCCACCAAATCTGAAAGTCAGTAGCCAACTTTTTCACAGAACAGAAATTGACGAAAATGATGTCCCTGAAGACCTCTGATATTCCTATCTCGAACAACCTTCAGTAGTCGACCGTGCCAAGTCGCATGCCGAAGCAATTCCCGGAGGCAGGGTCGCCCCCCTTTCCAGTGACGAATGACTGTGTGGCGTCGTGGACAGTTATGTTCCCTCGCGCTGTACCTCATCTGGAATTCAGATTCTCTGGGATCAGGGAGCGGTTGCGCACTGGCCCCGACAGCCGTCGTTCATGCCATTTCCCGGCTGTCGCCCAGCTCCCGCCGCGATCTTACCTCCGCCCCCGCCTCCGTCTCCACTCCCACCGCCGGCTCCGCTCCCTCCGCGGCCTCCACCCCCGCCACAGTCTTCACCCCCGCCGCCGGTTCCGCCCCTTGCTACCGTCTCGCCATCACCTACCCCGTCGCCGTCTGCGTCCCCGCCGCTGCCCACTATGCTCAACCCCCACTTCCCCTCCCTCCTCCCTCCGCCCCCCCCCCGCCGTCGCCATCACCCCACTCTCCCATGTGGGTTGCGCGTACCCGCCTTCATCTCCGCCCGCCCCAGCTGCCCTCTGCCGCCGTCGGGCGCTGGAGGGCAACGAGCCATTGACGCGCCATCCGTTGGCGGCGTCACATCCGATGCGCAGAGATTGAATATTGCGGGCGGCATCCGGCGCCCACGCCGCCTCGCCGCCGCCTGGGCCTATCGCTGCTTCCGGCCGGCGCGCCGCGCCGCCACCCCCGCCTCGGCGAACCGACGCTGCGGCGACCGCAACCTCCCATCTGCTCGTTACGTATCCACTGACCCCAATGCTGCCATTATATTTGTGTACAGGGCAACAGCAACTGTTACAAAACAGGGTTGCATGGCAGTTGCTGTTGCGTTATTCCGTTGAAATACTGTTTGATGTGAGGGAAGTTGACAACGAGAAATATGTAAAATATAACACAAAATAGGCGGCCATTATATACCAAACATTGGAAGATTATGCTTGATATTTTCAATTGTTTTAGAGCAAAACGTTAGTGAGGAAAGTATTCGTCTCTGTGGACTGAAGTCAGCGGTTTTTTCCGTCTCATGACTGTCCAGTATCTTTTCCATGGTATCGATGCAATAAAGAGGTACTCTGGGGTGAATATCACGGCTCCGTGAATCGAATTGTTTTCTTTGTAATGATTTCGAAACCTTTAGTGTTCCCACAAAGGACCACTGCGATGTGTAATTATTAATTTCTGTAACTAATGAATTCTTTACCAGATAAAATGTCTATGCGTTTATAATTATTTACTTTTCACATGTCTCTCGTGTATAATTTGCTATTTTGCTACATTTGCCATTTTATACATTTTTATCTTTTACATTTAACTATGTATACTACAGGACTATGTATACTATTGGATTGCCACGAACTGTTTTAGCTGTTTTCTAGATGTACCGTTTTAATGTTATCCTTAGCTATATGAAAGATGAAACTGATGTACTGTGTCACTAACTTCTCTTTCGTTTTGTTTTAGGTAAGTAAGCAGAGAAACATCTGTTCATCGCACATGACATATAAGTGAGTAGCAATAGTTGTTAGAAAAAAGCTTCTGGAAAGGAAGAGAGTTAATTTTTTGAAGAATTTATTGAGGTCAGGAGTATAAACTTTGTGCCAAATAAGAATAAAGCGGTTGGACAGACATGTGTATCTTCTTTGTGAAACTCCCTGTAAGTGTAATTCGTTCATGCCTTCGAGTATTTTTTCTGTAAGTATATTAATAATATTTTCTGAAATTAATTTTATTATATTGTAAGAAGTGGAACTTGATGAAATATAAGGACACGTTTGCTTTTTAGATTGTGGTCATTGTAAACAGGCCATATACCAATGTGGCAAACGTATGACATGATGTTCTTTATACATGCGTTGAAGTTACTGCTTGATATTTATCGTTGTGAATAATTTATTTCACGCCCGGCATTTCATATTACTGCATTCTGCGCTTAGGAAACTGTCTGCCTTGAGGCGGCGCGGAGCGTTCCCAATGGAAATCATGGAGAGTATGTTAAACAGACTGCCTGTCTACTACCTGGCCAGTTTCGTATCCCTTTTCCTTCTCTGCAATGTGTTGATCCTCTTCACAGCTACACAATTTCCATATTCTAGTTTATCTTTTATCGTTTTCCTTACTATTGTCATTCCTTTCACCTTCCCTTCCCTTTTACAGTTACGTTCACTTTATAGTATTTACCTTTTAATCTTATTCTGTGAGCATTTGTAATTTGCTTAGTCGAAAATTTCAGGAACACATTCCTTAGCAGCAGCGTTGCAGAATATTTACGAACATGAGTTTGTTAGAAGAACACTTCCATTGTTTACATTTAATTTCTTTGTCATTCCAGACACCTCCTACAATGAACCATTTAATACCTCCCTGGCTTCTTCTCCATTCCTTCCAAAATCATTGTAGCGATGTGAACTAACCTCGTTTTGTGGCAAAGCCGTATAAAAACTCCAATTCCCACATGAGAAATCGACCAAAGTTCGACACAAGAACAAATCAATTGTATTGCAATTGAAATAACGTAACTAAGCTACGGTTTGTTGCTTCTCTCAGTAAACTCCCTAAACAAAAATGACATTGACATTCAGAACACGATCTCAAATTTCTTCAAATAAAATAATTCACAATTAAGACACCAGCGTCCATCTCTTGACGTGAGAAAGAATCCAACCACTTGATCGTCTTACAACATTAAAAAACCATTTCCTACCGAAGGAATCTTCATTGGGCTGCGCTTCCATGAAAGAAATCTCGATATTTACGATCTTGCAAGTTCAATTGCGCGTTTCGATTTCTCCTTCTTGATGATGAAACGTTTAAATGTGTGCGCTTGCGTCTTGCGCAAAGCCGGTCCAGACATTTCGAATCCATTTTCCTGCATTGTCGTCCAAGGCGATCGACGGGCCGCCCTGTCTCGATAATCCCCGCGCGGCGCTTCATCGTCTTCCAACGCGGGGCCGGGCTGCGCCTCCGCTGCGCCCGCGGAGACTCCGCACCCTCGCCGGCTGCTCCGGGGCTTAGGCAGCCCCTCTCCAATAAGCCCCAGACGCCACGCCGCCGCCCCCGCGCGCGACTGCATCAGCGCCCGCCGTCCCTCTGCCCCTGGCGCCTCCTCGCCTCTCCTCCTTCCTGGTCCCTCCTCCGTCCTTCACCCTGTATCCACGTCTGTCATGACATAGGCTAAGGATGATACATCTTTACTCTAGATGGTTACATCTTTACTCTATGGTCATACCGTTCTCCTGTCGCCGCCTTAGCCCTTCTCTTTCGTTCGTCCAAATTCCTCTCCTCTCCGTTCTCCGTTTTCCCTCTTCCATCCTTCACCCTGTATCCTCTGACCGTTATCGCTCTCTCCACCTAGCATTTACTGCAATCAATACTCCTCCGCCTCTTTCCAGCTTCCTCGTTTCTCTGATCTGTTGCCTTCACCACCCTCCTATCTTCTTTCTTTTCAAACTTTACTCCACTCGTTCCTCATTCTCTCTCCATTTTCTCACTCTACTCACATTCCACACTCACCATCCTCCTGCCCCCTCCCCCACTTTTATCTTCCCTCTTCTCTTCCGCCAACCGTCCTCGATCTCCTCCCTTCCTTGTCCATCCCTCATCCTCCATCTCCCTGCATCGTCCACGGTGCAGCATCTCTTAGCGCATCTTCTTAGCACCTCCGCGCCTCTCAGAAGAACGACCTTCTTCCATCTCCTTCTTTCAGCCATCCTCGAAATTTCACATACTACTGTTCTCCCTTCCTCTCTACTTCTTCCTAGCGCCTCCGCGCCTCTTGTTCCCTGGCGCTGACGTCTAGGCGGCCTGCTCTGCTTCACCGTTGTTTCGTGGGGCAACTGCAGGGGATGCTGGGAAAATTTATTTCGGCTGGGGCTTTGTGGTCAACAGGAGGTCCAGAAGAAGCAGGAAGATTGAAGTCATATTGCTGGGAAGTGCTGGTAACTTTACGTGAGCAGTAAATGAAAGGATTAGTGTCGATAACAATGACTCAACGGCTTAGTATGTGTGTATACGTGGGTTATCTCAAAAGGGAGATGTTTGTTAATACGGGCGTTACTTCTTAGAAATTTGTGCCAAGTTCTGTAAAGGCTACGTTATGTTTACCATTCTTGGGAATCACTAAAGAATGGAGTTCCACCCTACTGTCTCTGTTAGAATCTTAAAAATATTTTTTCACAACTTTGACTTCTCACGATATTTATTTGTGGAACAGAAAGTGATATGTGGTGATTACTATCCAAACACAACTACACATCTGAAGTTAGTGTTGAAGAGCGGTACAGTCTAGTTAGAATAGTTTCTTATTTCATCGATAAGTTTGAAGCAAATCCTTGTTTCCTTGCTTGAATCGATCTTTTATCTTTAGAGTACATAAAAAAAAGTAGTATATGCAGTTCTCCTTACGCACCACTTGGCCGGGTTGTTCCCGGGCAGTAATTGAGCGTTTACTTTACCGCTCTCTTTGACAAATTGGATATTATCCCGTAACTGAGCGCCTCTGAGGAGGAGGAGGCGGCGGCGGCGGCTTAGTAGGCGCGCGAAAGAAAATCCAATTAGCGCCCTCGGGGCCCAGGGGGCACTCGCGCGGCCGTGGAGGAGGAGGAGGGGGGGCGGCGAGGGTCGCCTGGAGGAGACTCTCTCTGCTATTTTGGGCAAGTGCGCTGGAGCCGGGCGGGGCGGGCGCTCCCAGAGTGCAGCGTGCGCGTGTGAGGGGAGATGGTGGGCGGAGCCGCTTTGAAACGGATGGGATAGGGCTGGAGGAGACGGAGGATGGAAAAGAGGATAGGATTGGCAGGTAGGAGTAGAAGAGTTGCCCTATTGGAAATTTTTACTACTGGGTTTCGGTGTTTGTGGGGGGGAGATGACGAAAATTTCATTTGTTAGCATACACTCGGGCCGTTGAGCGAACGCGCATGCGTGGGAAGTAGAAAAGGGCGGAGGGGTTCGTAATCGAATGGATGGCGTCCGATGGAATTGGCGAGAGAATAAACACCTAAAGAGATAGAAAGTAACAGGTAAAAGGGAAATGGTAGGGCATAGGAACAGGATAGAGACGGCCGGGAGGTGATATAATGTTTGATCGTAAATGTGTGTGTGTGTGTGTGTGTGTGTGTGTGTGTGTGTGTGTGTGTGTGTGTGTGTGTGTGTGTGCGTGCGTGCGCGCGCGCGCGGTAGGGTGAGAGTGAGTAGAGATAGTTCTAATGAATGGAACGGAACGAAGTAATGGGATAGATGGTAGCAGTAGCCCTGGCAGGTAAGAATACTAGAGCAAATTGTGAAATTCATACGTTGAGAATGTCGTCAAAAATTCATAAAAACTAGATAGGTTTAATCTCGTGGGTGGCTCTTAAATGTAATCTGATAAATAAAACAAAAATAAATCTCTAGTGAAATTTTATTTATTGTCAAATAAATGGACGAAAACAGTTTCATGGCGCGGAAATTATGTTTTTCACATCCTATCAGATTAGTGTTTTTCACACTAATTCTAGTAAAGAAATCTGCGAGCGAGTGCAAATTAAAAGACTTTAAAAAATCATGCAGGAGAAGCTGTGGTGATCGCATTCTTCGAGGTAACGCATTTCTTCTGGGTAAAAAAAAGTTTTAGTTGGATGGGTACAATGAGGTGATGTAATTCTGGCAGGACAAAATGATGGATACTGCAAGGATAGATTATCCCAAAAAGGTCTTCTTGAATCACAAAATGAATACAACGGCGTGTGGAAAGACATAATGAATGGGCTGTAAGAGTTTAATGATATTTTCCGAGGGGAAGCGAAAGGGGGAGGAGGGCGACTAATTTTGTCATTCGGCAAAACATGTGAATAAATGTAGCACGTCTGGAATGCACTGTACGAAGGGCTGAGATTGAAAATGTTGTACGTATTAAGGTAGATAAATTGTCTTGGGGGAAGAGTCGCCAATTCCTTATGGTCCATGGGACCCGCCTCGCTCGCGCATTTCAGTGTCGACGACGAAACTCCGACCTCCGGCTTCTGCTATTACCATAGAACATTTTTGAGTCTCTGCTACCCATTTCACGCCAATATGGAAAATTTAACTAACTTCCTTCCCGTAACTTATACCAAAGTTAATTTTAAAAGTAACTACTAATTAAATATGTACGTGTTCCATTTATTCATATGATTTTTGACAAAAACGTCGCAAGGGCGGGCGCCCTTCCCGTAACTTATACCAAAGTTAATTTTAAAAGTAACTACTAATTAAATACGTACGTGTTCCATTTATTCATATGATTTTTGACAAAAACATCGCAAGGGCGGGCGGGGCTGGTGCGAAGTTGGAGGTGTGCGAGAACGCTGCTGGCGTATCGGCTGTGTGAAGGGGAGGTCGAGAGGGTGGGCGTCCATGGCTGCCTGCTCGGGTCGCACGTCGCACTCCAGGGCGCGTGGTGGCGCGCAGATGGAAAAGAAGACGGGAGGGGGGCGGAGTCCGCCGTGAGAGAATTCCTCTTGATCTCTGGTGGGTGCGCAATGTTGGGGCGCGCTTTGGCTCGTGCTATCTGCTGGTTCAAAGCGTAGGCCGTCTCCGGAACAGCCCGAGGTGCTATTTATGCGTGTGCCTACGGAGGGAAGGGAGGAACAAAGCACGAGTCCTTTGTTTCATTACGGGAATTTTCGAAGAATTGAAAACGAGAAATAAAATGCGTTTCGCTGCCTTTTATATCGTATTTCATGAAACAGATTGTCGTAAAAGGAACGTAGAAAATCAAACGCTGCGTCGGGTATTTCCGTTGTCATTCCGCTGCAGTGATGATCGCAAAGAACTGAAATTACGCCGCTATGGATTTAGTCGTCTGTTGATAAATTGGCTCTGTCCTCGATGCTTTGACTTCTCTATTGCATAATTATTCTCGTGATCAGAACGAACTGCGTTTTAACCGTTTACATATTCAATTTAGTTCAAAATGCAGCATTGCAATTACATTGTCCTATTTGAAAGAATGTAGGGAAAAAATGTGAATAAACCAATGAATTCCTGTCACTAGAAAAGGAAAAATCGCATCACATAATTAAAATTTTGCCTATGACAAGTTCTGTAAAAGCGTAATGTTATAAATCTACTGCTCTTTCGGACCTGCAACTACTGTCAGTTGGTTTCATTTGCATCGTCACATTGGCGCCGCCGCGAGCGTATTCAGCGTTGAATGTGAGGGAGTGGAAACTCAGGAGCCGCGACGGAGAGGGTGAGGGTGCACATGATGGTTGTGGGTCGCTGTGAGCAGGGGATGGGCTGGGCGAAGTTGAGCCTGCGTTTAGAACCGTTTCCTATCCGTTGTCAATATAAAATTGCCCCGAAGTACGAAGAAGTACACTTCACAGTCAACTTGCAGACAGATCTTTGTTTCGTGCTTTGATGATTCGTTTTTAAAAAGAGGAAATTACTGAATTGTCATGATTTTCATGTCTCATTGCAGTTATGAATAATTTTATTGTAAAATTCAGAGCATTTCAGAAGTACTTGGTGATGCAACTGTCTTTGATTGTGAGTGAGGGCAATTGTGAAATTGTAAAGCAAGGAACTTTAGGAGATTTAGGTGCGCGGAACATTAATTTATGGAAGTGTATTTAAAACGTGACAATGGTTAAATTGAATTTAAAACGCAGTGAACGATTTGATAAACGTAGATCAATTTAATTGTGGTTTCATAAACTTGACGGAGCTTTGGAGTCCTGGATACTGGATGTATTTTTTCTAGTTACCGCTTTTACGAGCTGTGCCGTATATGCGCGTACATCGTCGCGTTACATGATCCATAAAAGTGACCTACACTTATTGTATCTATAATGGTTGTGGAATCACAACTCAGCCATTACACATGCACATACGAAATCAATGCAGCGCGAGCACCCTCGAAACAATACACGTGCATTACTTAACGAAGATACATTCATATCCTGGGTGAAATTAAAAACTGCATACCACGGTATATATGCTCGGTCCTACAACGAACGGCACATATAGGCACGTATCTCGTATTTTGTTAAAATACAGTTGTTGTGAAGAAAAATAAAAAGGGCGGCACCGCTAGAGAAGCAGGGGATTGAGACAGTGGAATAGAGGCGGGACCGATACCGCACGAGGAAGTCATCAGCTTCGCAGCGGGGAGCGTGCGGTCTGCAGCGGTAGCAGCAGCAACGAAGGTGGTAGCCGTAGAAGGGGCGTCAGCGGAGGCAGTAGCGGTGGCGGCAACGGCGAAAATGGTTGCGGTGGTGGTGGTGGCGGCTTTGGCGGCGGCAGCGCGGCCGTGGCTGCGAATAAGGCAGCGAGAGTGGCGGAGAGAGCGACGACGCGAGCGGCAACGCGAGCGGCAACGAGAGCGGCGCCGAGAGCGATAGCGAGAGTGGCGCCGAGAACAGCACCGAGGGCGGCAGCGAGAATAGTGGCGACTATGGCGGTAAAAACGGCTGTGAGAGCGGCAGTGAAAAAGACAGCAAGAATGGCGGTGAGGGTGGCTGCGAGTGGGGTGGCGAGAAGGGTGGCGAGGGGGTGGTGAGGGGGGTGGCGAGAGCAACGTCGAGAGCAACGGCGAGAGCAACGTCGAGAGCAACGTCGAGAGCAACGTCGAGAGCAACGTCGAGAGCAACGTCGAGAGCAACGTCGAGAGCAACGTCGAGAGCAACGTCGAGAGCAACGGCGAGAGCAACGGCGAGAGCAACGGCGAGAGCAACGGCGAGAGCAACGGCGAGAGCAACGGCGAGAGCAACGGCGAGAGCAACGGCGAGAGCAACGGCGAGAGCAACGGCGAGAGCAGCAGCGGCAGCAGCAGCGGTGGCAAGAGCTGCCCCGAGGGCGGGGATGCGAGCGGGGCGTGGAAGGCGATAGGGCGGGTGGCGCGAGTGGCGGAGTCGCAGAAAGACGCGCGCGCGGGAGAGAACTCGTCTGCGGCGGCTGGCGCTGCTGGATATGACAGCGCGCGGGGGCGGAAGCGGGGGCGGCGGCCGCGAAAGGGGGCGCTGGCTGCGGCGGCGCGGGGCGCGTTGAATAGAGCGCAAGGCGAAGGGGGCGCTGGCGGCGGCGGCGGCGGGGGGCCCCAGGCATGCAGGGTGCGATGCCGACGCAGCGCGCCTGGCTGCGGGGAAGGCGCGGACTCATAAGCTGCGAGATGGCGGAGCTGGATTGGAATGTGAGATGAGGAGGAGGAAAAGAAGAAATGTGAGAGCGAAAGGAAGGGAAAGTGAGAACGAGGGGCTAATTCGCAGAAGAGAAGCTGGCTCGGGCCTATGGGACCTCGCGTAAATTCAACGTATTGGGCAATGGTAAAAGTACGAGTATTGTTATTTTGGACTTTCGACTGGTGTGATGGTGATACCACTCTCGAGCAATTAGAAGTGATTGAATTATGATGGAGATATGGATACATGATATCCGATGACTCTTCGACACCTTAATCACAAGCTGAAAAGATTCGTGTGTTTCGTGGGATTCGAACCGAAAACCTTTCGTCCCAGCCGTTGCTTCCGCGAGATATATCGGTCATCGTACCTAAGGAAAATATGGTTATATTGAAAGAGAACGCGGGTAAATGTGAAAGCGCAAAGAGGAGAGAAAGCGGACTTCGGTGATGAATATGAAAAAGAGAACTGCGAATGTGTTTTCTGATGCGGGAACTTTAACAATGACTATAGTTACAAAAGAGCTGGAAAGGGAAACACGCTCGTGTAATGGAGACAACTGTGTGTGCCATACGACAAGTATGGAGAAACATGGGGTCGAGGAATTCCATTCAGCGGTGGGTTGATGGAACCAGCGGGAGGCTGCCGAGATCGAATGCAGCAGCTACGTCGCAGACACATTGACTACATTCCCGATGACGACACCGCCGGCTCTGTCAAGATGACAAATCGAGCGGCGTATCCATGTGGTCGGACGGCCTCGGCTTGAGCGCCACGCGTCCGTGTAGCCGACGACGACGCTGCGAACGACGCCGCCCCCGAGTGCAAAGTGGAAGGCGGGGCGCAGGGGGGAGCAGACTATACGACAGGGGCGGGGCCGACGGCGGAGGATCGCGGCGCGAGACCTATCGATTTCCTGAGCCGCCGCCACCGTCGGCGTTCGGGAATCAAAAGACGACGGCGAGTGGGGGAGGGCGATGGCGGGGTCGGGGGTGGACGCGGTGGAAGCGACTGGAACAGCGGAGGCAGGGCTTGCTGGCGGGGTGGGGGCGGCGTGGAGGGTCGGTTGCGGGGAAGTGGGGGTGGAGGAGCGTGGTAGAGGCAGCGAGGAACGAGACTCAGCGAGAGGGTGGCGGGGGTGCTGAAGGTGAGAGAGGCGGCAGAGCGGAAATGGTGGCGGGTCATGTCAAGAGACGGGAAGTGTAGATAGAAAGAGGAGGTGAAGGTAACGGAGAGGTGGAGGCATTAGAGCAGGGCGGGTTGGCGATACCTGGACTGGGCGCAGCGGGTGGGTTGAGGGTGAGGAGGCCGAGCAACTCGACCGGGAGAAGCGATAGGGAGCAGACGTAGCAGAGGCATGGGGATGGAGGATCTCGGGTCGGGGCGTGGCGGAGCGGAAGTACACAAGTGACGAAGGAAAAGCGTCGGGGAAACGGGTGTCACGAGTGACGAGGGGGCGGAGAGGAGAGGGAGCGGATCGTCTTGATCGGCGGTGGGGGTGTGGGAGGCGGGTGGCGGGTGGGGGGCGGCGCGTGCTGCCGCCTGCGCCGGGATCGTTGCTCCGCCGATGAGGCAGCTCCCCCGGGCCGCTTTCGCTGCCGCGGGCGCTACATCGCGGCACAGATTTCCGATCTGTATGCAACAGCCCCGACACCCAACGAGCGTCTCAATGTAGCCTCTTGTTACGCCATGAATAATTTTGCATAAAAGAATGCGAGCGTGTGCAGTGTTTGGGACGTCAAATTGATGACGTGCGTGTCTCTACAGATGGCTGGAATGTTTCGTGATTACGTTGGGTGATCCTTTACATCTCATCTTTGGTGTTGGGTATCTCGAAGCTTGTAAGCGTGTCTGGCTAACGTGCATCATCAACATTTCGGAAAGCATGTGATGAAGTGATAGCGCTGTTTGGCCCGAAAAATTAGGCGATGGTAACGGGGCTCGAATTGTCGAACACTTTTCTAACACTTGTTTAGTTGTCAAGACACGTTGCAGATACAAGTTCTAAACATGCGAGAGGCATGCTCATTTTCAGAAAACTTCTGTATAGTTAGGATCGTTTCATTTAATACCGTTCGCAGGCTATTCCAATTCACTACAATAGGGTCGCCTTTCATTTCGACCTTTCATCCAAGAGCGTTCTCTGCCTTCGCTTGTTTCGGTTCATAGATTCATTGTTCCTTTTACTACCAACACCAGACGGTCCGATGGTCTATTTGTCTTCCGTCTGGAGCAGGAGTGGCGATAGCATCTCGCTTGTTTCCTCGCCGAGTCTCGTGCAGCAGCCACCCCGGCCCCGCGTCTGCGTCTGCGCGCGTGCGTGGGCCGAAATTTCACTCGCCTCCGTCCAGTAATAGCCTTCTCGGTCGCCTGCCTCTCCCTGCCGTGATGGCGGCAGCAGCAGCCGGAAAAGGCGATGATGGCGTTGGATTTCTCAGAAGGAGAGAACATAAAGGCGCCCCCTCCACGGCCACGCCCCTCCTGGGCTGCTCGCGAGGGAAGCGAGGAAGTGGAAGTGGGCGGGAGGGAGGTCAAGGGTCGATGTGGAGATGGGGGAGGATGAAAACGTGGGCGGAAGTGATGAACGTTGTTTCAGCGACGGCTGGGTGAGGGTGGGAAAGGGTGGTGGAGGGTGAGGACGGGAAAGTAAAGGGAGGTCAGGGGTCGGTGTGGAAGTGTTGAGGGTGAGCGGGTGGGGGGCAGCGATGAGCGTGTGCACGTTGCGTCAATGAGGATAGGGCGAGCAAGGGGGGCGTTTACCGCAGGGTGTTGCTAGGAACTCCTACAGAGGGAGGCAGGGGGAGGTGGATGATACGAGGGGGAAGGTAGAAATTGCAATGGAGGGTATGAGTTGTGTTGTAGTGGTGGTTGCAATAACAAGCGAAAAGGACGAGGATGACATAAGATTGGGCGGGGTAAATGGTGGAGATAACAGGAGTGACAATGTGAGTATAAGAGCCATTCGAGAGTATAAGGGATATGGATTGTGTGCAGTGGGGTGAAGGAGGAGGAGTCTGGTCCTGTCTGGTACGGTCGCCATTAGACACAGCGGGCGAGATGGGGAGAACGGGAGCAGATGTGGCGAGGGAAAGTGAACCCAGAAACTAGGATGGACGTGGTAATGGAAGGCATAAATTGTCCGCTAAAGGTGAGAACAGTAGTAAGAGGCACGGGTTATCGCCTTAGTTGTAGCAGAGGCCCGGTGGGAACAAGGGCGGCGGTGGACAGTGGCAGTGCGGCAGCACGACAGCACTAATGGACACTTAACGGAGAATGGGCGCCTGGCACTACAAATGGGTAACAAACTGATGGTGAGTGGATGTAGAATTGGGGAGGAGGGGATGGCTCGTGGCATGTTTACGCAGGATAACCATTAGCACTAGAATGACTGTAGTAGAGTTATAACGTCAACTTGTGTACTCTATGTGGGATTAATTGTAATTGATTATGAGTATGAGTTTGCTCTTATGGTTCACGCTAGTAATATTTCTTTCAATTTATTTAAGGGAGAGTGTGATGCATACGAAGATAGGTACTATCCCTTACGTAGGTTCATTATTGGGAACGGAGAAGTGGCACTCACGATGTTTAATGTACGAATATTGATAATTAATCTAATCTACTAGCAATATTGCTAGTAGAAAAGATTAATTGTCGGACTTAATAATGGACGTAGTTCTGTATTTACAGAGTAGGAAACTAATAGGATCGTTCGGAAAACTAATAGGAAAGTACGTGAACTAGCAAGTATTTTGCTGACATGTGAGTTACCCGTTCTGACAAAACGCTATTTCTGACCTCATGCGTATACATTTTAAAATGCTGTTTCTTGTTCTGGAATATAAAGCGGTATTTTTTTAGCGGCACGTTTTTCGTACATACGTTGACTTCACCAGCAATATATTACGGAAAGAGTCAAAACGTTTGGAGTAAAACACAACAAAAAAGTTGATTGTCCATGTAATAAGAGGCAGTCGGCGAGAACAATAGTTCTCGTTCAGTTTTCAACGATCACTTTGCAAGAGCAAACTTTTAAACTGCGGAAGCAAAAGGATTTGTTTGTGGTACGTGTAAGCTTAGTGAATTTAGGAGATTTTATTAGCGTCATTATATCTATCCATTCAACGTTCGGAAGGTAGGAGAGTTATTGGAATCCCAACAGGGAGGGTGCGGTGAATATAAGCTACGGTTGTAATAGAAGTCAGCGGGGTACAGGGCCGCGGCAGTCTGAGAGACCATGCGGGACGCAAACACGCCGCGGGAACGGCAAACTCCGCGCGTCGGAGGGGGTGCAGGTAAACCAATTTCCGGCCTGGTAATGCGACGCTCCGTTTGCGATCAGATGCGATGCGATGCGATGCGATGCGATCAGAAGCGGTTCGATACGGTGCGATACGGCGTGCGTCTGCCTTCCGCGTTCCCGCCGCAGCCAGAGATATTTCCGCGAATGAATATTCCTACCGTGTGCCGTGGGAACCTAGAGGGGGAATTTTCGTTTGTTGTTTCTGTGATCGGCTTTCGTCTGGAATTGTTTGCGAAACTCGTCGCACCTCAGAACGCTTGTGGGGGGAACAGCTTCTGTGAGAGAAGCCGCGAGTGTTTTTGAGAATCTTTTTTTGTGTATAATGTGCTACAAGATACATCAAAGGGAGGTGTGAAGAAAGCGTAGGTGTTGTTGTTCACAGAAGTGACCGCAATTCCAAGAACATTTGAATCAGAATATTCGGATAAAATGGCAGACGTGTATGATATGCACTCATTGAAGAAGGTATTCTCATAAAGTAGGATACGTCGTTACGTGGCCTCTTCAACATCTGAAAAAATGTAGAGGGGAACGTTTTGCTTAATTAGTGCTTGTATGTAATTTACATGCTTAAACATTTCCTACGTTCGTGTTAAAATTAAAATATTGAACCACCGTCTTATCATTTTGTAACGTCGTTATAATTTTTTGAGTAATTTAGTGCTGTTCCAGCTGCAGTAAATTTAATTGTTCCTTTCGGCGCTTGTCTATTCAGTAATTCTCGTGCAATGCTCGGTACAGACCTTGTAACATCATACGAGTATCTTCCGATCTTCTAATCGCAAAGTACGTTCGTACTATTTGTGGTTAGTCATCGACATTAAACTATTTTGTCATTTTATCTTTTAAACGTTTTTGTGTACTTTAGATCACTTATGTTGGAGTGCCTTTTTTAAATTTGGCAGTTTATTTAATCACCTTGTTTAAATTTGTCTAGTATCATGAAACGTTCTATGGACAAATCGATAGAAGTTTTGTATGAAGCGAATTAAATTACTTGTGTACAGAAACAAAGAGAAGGGCATGCGTGTTTTAGCGTCCACGACAAGTTTCGGCAAGTCCTGCACCATTTAAGGGGCTTACCGGCCAACTTCAATTTCCGTTCTCGGCCTTAGATCTTCGCTGCCCCTTGCGGGCGCAACGCACGACAAGTACCGTGCGCGGGGCTATCGAGAGAAGCCGTGCGGTGGTGATTCAACATGGTCAGTCTCATTTATCAGGCGGCGGCGCCTATCCCGATAATCCCGTGTCAAGCGCTGAATGGACCTGGGAAGCTAATGAATGAAACGGATCCACGCGCCGCTGCGAGAGGTGTAGCCCCAGGCAGAACACGACCGTATCGCTTGTGCAACCACGGTGCCCTTATCGCTTGTGTAACCAAATGCCGCTACCAGGCGGCCATACAGGAAACATGTGGCTTGAGGTGGAGTGTGTTTCGTTTTGTTGCGATGTAGACGCGAAACGCCGGTGTACAAGAAAAGAAGATTTTAAAAATATTATTTTTTGTACAAAAAAGTGATGTGATTAGTTAGGATTACGATAAATCAAACTTTTAACGTAAAAATATTATAGGAACTGCAACTGCTGGGACAAAAATACTAAAGTGATAGTTAGCTATAAATTGTAGTGGAAATCAAATATATTGCAAAGTAAATCCAGTGCTCGAGACAGCAAATGGAAATGCAAAGAAGTACAATGATCGATTTATGCTATTTCTTACACGTATAAACATAGTGTAACATCTGAAGACGATAGGAATGTTCACTGCAGGAAAGTTGATCATTATTTTCTTCTCGCGTAGTAAATGCAATGAAAGCGTCTAGCAGTAACGCAGTGACGAACATCATGTACCCAAAACGCAATTTGGCGACGAAACCCTGTTTTCTGGTACACGCTTTTAAAACGTGCATTTAGAACAAAAATTGATGTTTAAAGAAAGTAAGGATATTTTGGTTTGAGGACCAGACGCATTTTTCTAGCTGAGAAATTTTGTATTCTCTTCTTTTGTAAGTAATTGGTCTGTCGCCGGTGACATTTCGTCATAACGTAGAGAGGAATGACATTCAGAGAGATTTGATTTCTGTGTTATGCGTAATATGGAGTCGATAAAACGGAAAAGCGTATCGGGTACTCTGAAGGAAGTTCTAAAACTGTGAACGCCCTTCTGCTTGTTAACGTGACTTGGCTGCAAGGGGTTCATTTCCTGCAATAGCCCCGAAGCGACCTTGCCGCCACCCTCGCGCTCTCTGCTTCCATTGCCGAACCAGTCATAACCGCACTACTTCATCCCTTTCCTCCGATCCCGCCCCAACCCCTCCTCCCCTCACCTCCCACCCTCCTTCGCCGTATCACCCGCCCTCCGCCAGCGCCCTTCACATCGCTTCCACCTTCTCCGCCACGCCCACTCCTTCACCCCCCTCCAACTCCACCCCCGCCGCCTGCACCACAAACCGCCCCAATCTACTCCGCCTCCAACTCCCCTAGGCACCAACCTTCCCTGCTTCCAACTCCCTCTCCCCCCGCCACCACCCCCGGCCACCACCTTCCCCCACCTCAAACTCCCCTCACCACCAATCTCCCCTCACTCCAACTGCCGCCGCCCTCTACTCCGCCGCCTCCAACTTCCTCCCATCCCCGCCACCAACCCCCGCCTCCAACTCCACCCGCGCAGTCAACTCCCCCCGCCTCCGTCTCCCCCCCCCCAGCCTTCACTCCTATCTTCACCACACCCCAGTCTCTGCCCTTCCTACAACCCCCACTCCAACTCCCTGCCCCATCTCCATCGTCATCCGCAGTCACCGATTCCTCCACCAAGTACCCCCACCCTCATCCTGTCTTCCCCCGCCATCGCCACCGCCGCTGTCCCCGCGTGTGCCGACGCCGACGGCGTCCACGCTCGCGCGCGCGGGGGCGTCCCTCTGCGTCGGAAGCGGGCGCTGCGTGGGCGCCGCCTGTCGGCCGGGGGAAGGGGGCGGGCGCGGTGTCGAAACGGCTCGACTCGACTCGACTGCGGCGCGCGGGCGGCGGCGTCCCTCAGGATGTATTAAATCGGGCGCGGGAGCCGGTCATTACACGCACTTAAGTGCGCCGCGCGGCGGGCGAGGCGCTCCGGCCGCCCCCGCAGTCGTTGCGTCTGGCGCGCGCACCGCCGCCGCGCCGCGCGCGCTCGTAAACGCGCCGTTGGAGGCTGTTTAGCGCGAGGCGCGCGCGTGCGCCGGGCGTTGAGGCCTCCCCGCGGCCGTCGCGCCGCCGCCCGCAGAGCCTGGGTCTTAGTGGCGCTGCGCTGTAACGCGCCGCTCTGCTTCGATGCAATTGCCGCGAGATGCCTTTGTTCCCGCTGCTGGTACTTCGCGTTCGTGTAGGTCGCACGGCTTGTTTTCTGGGCTTTGTGCTCTTCGTATTCAGAGCATTTGGTTTGCTTTTCTTCATTGTTTTACTACCTTCTGGTATTCGCCTGCTCATTTCTATTTGCCTCGCGTCCGTTTCTTTCCCCTCTCTGCCACTTGCCGGTTCTGGTGTTTGCTTTAATTTTTTTAAAATTTACTTCGTACTCTTTTGTCTTCTGAACGTTGTATCCTTTCCATTATTCTTTTATTACCTCTCCTTTCTCGCTTAATCATTTGGTATTGCATCCCGTCCTGCTTGTTCCTACTGCTTCCGAGTTTTCGTGCTCTTCCTTTGATTATTTCCTTTTTCCTTTTTTCTCTTTCCCTCCGTGCTTGTTTTCTTAATTTATCCCATGCATCCCATTGTTTTCGTATACCTTTTATTTCTCATTTTATGTTGTCGTTTTGTAAATTGCATCACCTTTGGCAATTTTTAACTTTCTGCATTTTTTTTATTTTCTTCTTTCCATATTTTATTGTTTCTTTTCTATTATTTTGAGCCACTCTTGAGGATACTTTTTCGGTTCTTACGTGTCTTTTTAGAAAGATCTCATTTCATCCTCTCGCACTTTTTTCAGATCTGTTTCTTAGTAGCACTGCCCGCGTGTTACGCTTAATTACTGTTGTATTATTCCGTTCCGTTTTGTTTCTCTTTGCGGCCACTTTGCTTTATTCGCTTCACTACTTATCTTACTTATTCGCCCAGTGTTCCCAACATAGTCTCTTTTTCTACATTTGGTTATTCTATCTCGCTTCTTGCTTGCCGGTATCATTCATCGTTTCTGCTACCTCTAGTTTTTTTTATCTCTCTACTCTTGGTTTTTACTCAACGTTCAGTAATTTCTTTCCTCCCTTTCTATTTTTTAGATTTTTTCTTTCTATCCTTTTAAACCGACTTTGCATTCTTTTTTGCCTACAAAATGCTGTATTTTCCTTCTCCTCCGAAGTATTGTACCCCGACTCTTCCAGCTTCTTCTTTTCGGTCAAAGAGACCACCTACGTGTTGAGATCCCTCCCCGTGGACGTCCGCACCGTCCAGGGCTCCCGCCGGCTACTTCCCGACGAGCACGTCTGCTCCTTCAATCTTTATAATCTTCGTCTCTGGCATCTGCTGACAGCCCAACTGCTTTTTTACTCCTTTCTTCTTTTCTAATCCGACTTCGCCTCCTTTATTTTCTTTTGCTCTGTAGGAATTGTTTCTTCCCAAATATTTTCCACAACGCTCTCAATCCTTAATTGTATCTCCTTGTCTTCGTTTCGAATCTTTTAGTCCCCCCCTCCCACACACATACACAAACACATACACAACACCTTGTGCGGCATTTATTAGTATTTGACTTCTCTCCCCTTTATTTTTTCTCCTTGGCACGTCTTGGCTGTCGCCTTTTTTCGCTCGCTTTCCTTCGCCCAATCCCTCCATTTCGTGACCTTCGCGGCGCGCGAAGTAACTTCTCCAGCTGCGGAGAGCGGGTGGGGTGGGGTGGGGCAAAGTGCACCCTCGCGAGGGCAGCGCCCTCCGGAGGCGGCTGGGGGCGGGGGTGGACGCGAGGGCCTCCTGAAAAAGTTCTGCCAAGCAGCACTTGGCAGCTCTCCGCCGGCCCCGCCCCGGATCCCTCTCGCCCACGCCCTCGTCCCCACCGCCCACCCATCCGCCGCCTCACCCTCTGCCCGTACCTGCCCGTCCTGTCCCTTCGCCCCCGCCAACCCCTGAACGCCGCCGCCCCTGCCCCGCCCCCCGCCAGTTCCCACCAGACCCAGCCCCCACTAGTTCCCACCAGCCCCCGTCAGCCCCCGCCAGCGCCCGTCAGCCCCCTTCAGGCCCCGTCAGCCCACGCCAGCCCTCGCTAGCCCCCACTACCCCCGTCAGCCCACGCCCCTCCCTTTAGCCCCGCCCGCCAACCCCCAAAGGCCCGGGCCCGCTCCGTCTTTTCGGAGGTCGCTTGTGCGCCACCCGGCCCTCGCTTCGCGATGGACGCCGTTTGGGAGGAAAGGCGGATAATAAAGTCGTACGTCACTCGGAAGGGGGGAATTGTTTTGTAACAATGGACGACGCTGAGAGTTCTTACTGAGATAATACAAGGTTCTTACTATTCATCCAAAGTTGCTCTTCTGAGCAGCACAAAGTCTTTATTGTAATTTTTGCTTTCCTGAGTGTTCTTTTAATTCAGAAAGGCATCAAATGTCGACAGATTCCGAGTTTCCGAAGTACTCAAGAGTGCTGCAGTTTCCGAAGCAAACATCAGCTCATATTTTACTGCATTGTAGCTCCCATTTGCATTTAAGTACCTATTTTTCAATATTACTGTGTATAACATAAAATGAATATTTGAGAAACACTGTAGTTCTAGCCGTATAGTAATGATTATATACAATTTTAAACGTCAGCATGTTCGAACGATTCAGAAACGAAATTGTTCAATTCCCAACCCATTCAACGATAATGCACAAAATATGTCCTTCCCTAACGCATTTATTTATCTGCGCGCCTGACATTTCGTAACCGTGTTTGATCACCGGCCCGTCAACGTGAAATAGTGACAACTCACTTAATTTTTCCCCATAGTGGTGTAACCGTAAAGATAAATTATTACTCCTCCCGTTCGACAAGCCCCAGTGATTTTTTTTTCTCTCCCCGTGCCTGCACATTCGTCGCCACCGCCGCCGCCGCCGCCGCGCCGCCGTCGGGAGGGCAAGCGAACACAAGCCGACACGGCGTTCGCGCCCGCCGCGCATGTTCACCTCGCGGGCGGGCGGGCGGGCGCGCCACCGGGGAAATCAATATGGCCCTTGAAATCCCACGCGTCGTGTCCGCGTGGCAAACGCAAACACCCGCTGCTGCCTCGCGACGGCGTGGCGCCCTGCGTTTCGCGGTAATTCGTCACATCGCGACGCGCCCGCGGGTGCAGTGCGCGCTGCAGATCGGAGGCTCCTGGTTCGATTCGGGGACTAGAATATGGTAAATATCTTTAATATGGACCGACAAAATATGTACATAAATGTGTGATGAAACTTGTAAGAATATGTATCAGGTATGTAAAAGGGGGTTTAACACGCTTTAATTTGTGGAATATTTGGATGGCTTAGTTCACAATCATTGTAAGTGCACTCATCGTCATTTTTGAGTTCATATAATTCTCGTTTATATCTACCTAGTGTACAAAGATTGAATGTCCATATACGAAGAATCATATTTTTTCCTTAAAAAACAACGAACAAAACATTGTCGGTCGATAAGTGCCTGCACTTTTACAAACTTTCAAACTTGGTTTTCTCGAAACTAGCGATTTTGGACGCACAGCATCTGGGCGTACAGTATCATCGGTTGACAAACAAAATAAAATTTTTGTACAATTCGATATTACATTAATGAAATATTTATTAAACCAATTTTTTTTTTAAAAAAATAGCTTGTTCTCAATTAAATTTTCTAAGTGTACGTTTTTATACTTGAGAACAATGGTAGTCTTGATACAAACTTGGGAACTCAATGACCAGCAAACAGTCTCTGTAGAATTGTAGTGGTACACATCGTGGACAACCGATATCTCTCGTAAATAGGAATTGAAGAACAAGAAACTCGACAGTCACTGATACTTTCGTCACCCTAATATCTCAGCGTTCACGCGCACTTGCCTCAACATACAGGCAGTGCAGGATCTATCCGCGTTTTCACGTGGATCATGTTGCGTCTTCAGTACTCAATTATACATGTGCGTAAGAAAAAATATGTCGATTTTTTAAATAAAAACTTTTTTTAATCGATGAAATATTTTACGAAATAATTTCAATACAATAGATTTAATTATAAAATAACAAGTTTTGCAAAATATATATCAATTAGCAACACAAGTAAAATATGTAAAAATATCTAACAAAAAATTGGATATTTTGCTAGATTTACTCTTATGACTCCCCGAGATCACAATTTTTTTTTAGAACGGAACGTGGAAAGTTAAAAAATATCGAATTAGATGAAAATCCAGACTCTTTGGAGTTCATGACTCTTTGGTGTGTTGGGTATTGGACGTATACCATGACGTATCGTTGTGCATGTGGCAGTGATAAGCTCTCGAAAGCTGTTAGTCCCTTAAATAAACTTTGCTAAAGACTGACGTTTGCATTATTTACACGATACCAGAAATTCATCAACATGTCACATCAATATCAAACAAGTCTACACTCCTGATAGGAGCAGCCTTATAATTGTTCCAGATTGGTTCATAGCGATGAAGTCTAAAACAAGTTGAAAAGATAATTGGTACAATTGAAAATTCCTCAATTCAAACCTCGACATCTAGAATTTTGTTTATTGCTTTTATCTTCCCAAACCCGTGTTGTTGAATGTTCTCTTAACACCAAATGTGGCGAAATACAAACCTCGATAACGTGGTTGTGCTGTTTTTGAACGTAGCAATATTTGCAGTTTTCTTCCTACCATTCGAAATAAACATGAAACAAAATCAGTTGGATGGACGCTTTTGATTTTCTGTTGTCAAGTTTTCTAAATGTTATTTATAGTGTTATTTTTTTGGTAACTCGAATCATTGTTCCATGAACAATGAAACCATGTAAATTCATTCCGTGAAACAAACTTTTTCCTTTCGCTCCCTTCTTCCCTCCCCCAGCTTTTCATCTGACATTCCTCTTCACACCGACCACCTGCAAGAGTGAGGAAAGGGACCTTCAATGAAATCGAGCAGACGACTAATATTGCCGCTGCCGTAGAATTGCTATTTGATAATGGAGTTTCCGGAACGATGGAAAATAACCAGGAAAGATCACGTTAAATGTCGTTTTCAGAAAATGTATTTCAGCACTAATATCTCTTTAATTCAGGCAAAATTTCATTATTGTTTATTAACTGGTACTTGTGTGATTTAGAGAATGTCGTAAAATTGCTATTACTGTGAGATAATAATTTTAGTCTACTTCGCGAAATTACCTTTAAGCTACTTAACTTGTTTCTACACATTGTAGACCAAATAAATTCATCTATAGATTAAAGGGAGACAGTTGGATTTTTACCTGTTAAGTCCCTATACGAACAAGAAGTTGGCAATTTCGTACCATTATTACCATAAGTTGGTAAGCCCTTCTATTCAAGGGTATGCAAATTTAATTTATAGTTTTCAAAATGTCTTCTTATTGGTCTCGAAGACAGAGAATACTGATTTCGTTATTTGTTGAGAAGTCGGTAATCAGTTTGTCGGTTTATTGTTCATGGAAGTATTTAATTCGGAATTTCTTCCATGCTCCGCAGAAGAAAATTGGATTATCCGATCAAAACTAAAACATCCTTTATTATTTAAAATCATTATCTTCTCTTAGGAGATGATTAAGTACACACTGATCTTAATTGCTTCTATCAGACAGCATTCTGAAAACGGAAACATTGACACTGTTGTGAGACATTAAAAAATCTTGCGGGTTCTTTATTTGTCAATATGGATTCTCTTCGCCACTCATTTGAATCTCCTTTAATTACGTTTACCTCGTTGCACAATACAGTTAATCGAATGTTGTTATTTTACGTGTCTTCATTAAGCATTTGTTTACAAAGATGTATGTCAGAAATTTTCTCATCAAGGCCATTTTGTTTTCATCTTGGACTCGTCTAAGAAAGAATCAAAAGATGATTTGAAGGGCGTTGAAGATAGCTTGACAGCTAAAGAATACGCGGCAGTACGAATAATTAAAGGATATCCTTGAACATTATTATGGTGTCTTGTGGAATTTAGATAGCTAGTAGTTACAACAAATGGAATAGAGTAGACAGAAACGAAAACTTGAAGTCATTCTGCTCTTCTGAGAGTAGAACGTATGAAATGTGTTTCTAGATATTTTACAATTCAGCATTTTGCATTTGCTTGTCTTCTCTGTTTTAATTAAAATTTCTTTGGTTTACAATAGGAATATTCATAGCTAAAACTTCGTTTAATAAAGTTCTTTCTTCAAAGTTCTGGTTGTTCAATGTAACATATCGTAGTAACCGACATTTCGTGAGTCTCATAAACGTTTTACAATATTGCTTATTTGTTCCTTTTCTCGCACAAGATAATTCATATCTCAACCACCAGGCAGATTTAATAAGATTCAGTTTTATCGCATGCTGGCTGTGCAAAGAAAACAGCTGGTTGCTCCCATGTGTGTAATCATACATAATTCTCGACCGCAGTGTTTTCGTGCCTCGAACGGACAGCTGCTCCCGCTGCTGCTGTTACGCAGCTGGGAACAGGTGAACCAACAGCGCGGCCGTAAATAAGAGATTGGAATACCCTCACTTGTCACACAGTGTTCCCCGGCGCACGGCAGATAAATTTCGATCGCCATTTATCATAATTTCGCGCAGTTATACTGAACGAAGTGTGTGTCCAGTGTGTTATCTGTGATAAATCAAAGTGTATGTGTCACGTATGGAACGTCACTCTCGGGTCCGCCATCCAGAGGAGGGAGCAGGAATGTAAGAAGCACGCGCAATTTAAACGTCGGATGAAAAGGACGAAGTTTTTGTAGTACCGTATTTACGCGAATGAAATGCGTTCCTTTTTTTGACCAAATGTAGTACTCAAAATCGTGGTGCGCATTAATTTCGATGGCGCATTAGATTCGAGTGCAAATCCATTCCGTGGGAATGAATGGTGATTCACGCTTGTGATTTATTGTATTAATAAATTCATTTTGAATGTTTACTTTCGTTATTTCATGTTCACTAATTTTCTTCTTTAACAGTGTGTCACCTAACATTAAGAAACTTTCAATTCTGTACTTTGATGGTTTGTGTATACGTAAAATACATTGTTGTATTAGATAAATGAAAAGAAAATACCGTACTTTTATTCTTTTTCCCCCATTACATTCAATACAAAGATTATTCCTGATCATAAAATATGACAATTCACCCTGCAAAACTGTGTTATCGCCAATTTCCTTCCTTAAAATATGTGTTACATTTTTTTTATATTTCACGCATCCTGAAATTGTGTAATCAGTATTTCGAAAAATCACCGAAATTATATTTTATCTAATTTTAACAGCCTTTTCATTCAAAAAGAGCCAGCACGTTCGAATATTATATGGGGAGCGTGGATTGGCCCTAATTTGTGCACCCGCAAGTGAAACGTGTAGCTAACAAGCATCTGACCAGAGCCAGCAGATACTGCAGCAAGACAACTATGGATGCACATTATCATCTCACTACTCTTTCATGAAACCGTGACCAGTTCGTCGCCAGTCCCAATCAATTCGCCATCTCACTTCCACAATCTTCCACCCGTAGCATCCTCGTGTGTAGGGTATTGTATTGGACGTGTCACGTCCCACAGAACTGTCGACACGTACGGATGTAATAAATATATTTTTTAATTTAAAAAAACGCTTCGATAGACTTCAAAGGGCCTTAGTCTGGTCGTCTCAAACGTCAGAAGCGCACTCGTTTGTGAAATCCGGAGGACGCCAATCCAGGGCTCGTCGTGGGAGCCAGTTGCCTAGATGCGCCTCCACTGCCGGCCTCTGCGCCCACCTGCCCCGCAGCCGGCCGGCCGGCCGGGTGGCTGGCTGAGTCCTCCTGATCGCGAATGTGCATTGATTTACATGATGGCGGCGCCAATTATCGATTTGCGTGGCGGCGGGCCCGTCCCGCCCACGTGGCGTTGGGGGGGGGAGGCGTGTTACAATCTGTAGCCCCGCGCTGCCGCCATCCGCGATTAGCACGGCAGCTGCCGGTCGGACCGTCCGTCCGTTCGGGCGAATATTCCCCGCTGACTGGTTTGGCGAGTTCATTTGGCTAAAAAGCCTTCGCTCCTTATTTGTTCTCCGCACCTGCCGGAGCCTGCGGCGGAGGCGGTGGCGGAGGCGGTGGCGGAGGCGGTGGCGGTGGCGGAGGCGGTGGCGGAGGCGGAGGCGGAGGCGGAGGCGGAGGCGGTGGCGGTGGCGGAGGCGGAGGCGGAGGCGGAGGCGGAGGCGGAGGCGGAGGCGGAGGCGGAGGCGGAGGCGGTGGCGGAGGCGGTGGCGGAGGCGGAGGCGGAGGCGGAGGCGGAGGCGGAGGCGGAGGCGGAGGCGGAGGCGGAGGCGGAGGCGGAGGCGGAGGCGGAGGCGGAGGCGGAGGCGGAGGCGGTGGCGGTGGCGGAGGCGGAGGCGGAGGCGGAGGCGGAGGCGGTGGCGGTGGCGGTGGCGGAGGCGGTGGCGGTGGCAGAGGTGGAGGTGAAGGCGGTGGCAGTAGCACGTGCAGTCTGTGCGTGCGTGGAAGTAATACTGACGGCTTGCGTCTGCTCTACCATCGTCACAGCTGGAATTGCAGCGACAGCTGCATCTAACTCGGCCGTCGTTTTTAACCACATTTTTATTAATGAACGGACGTCGTAGAGTTGTAATTTTGAGAGCGCTGATTGCCGAGAGAGTGCGAATTCTAGCTTGCATGTCAAGAATGTTACAGCATGTCAATACAACGAAATTTACTGCATGTAGGTAATCAATAAGATTGTCAGTGAGAATGTTTCTGGTGTCCAATTCCCCAACACAGTATTGCAATATCACATTTCACATCACATAAACGCTGTAATTCTTCATAAGATGCCCTGAGTTCTCTGTCGTTGTTAAGGAGTATCCTCTTCGAGCGTGCATTAGATATCGTTGGCCGTACTCCAGCCTGCGTTTGAGATGCAGCTGTGCATTCTGCAACGATTACCTCGTATCGCCTGCAGCTCGCGTGCTTCGTCCAGGCTTTGCGTTCGAATCGCATCTGCCGCATATTAACTGCATCAGCTCTCGTCTGACGCATCCTGCATCTCTCCCACCTGAGGAGCCCGTTTTTTCTTCACCTTTTTTGCCAACTTCATTTTTCTTTGTGGCTTTGTTCTCACCTTTCCCCTCTGTTTTCACCTCTTCTGATTTTTATATTATTGGTGGTCAGTTTTCTGAAGCATTCTCCAGCTTCCTTTGTTTCTTTGCGTTAATGTTCTACACATTTTAGGGTAGAATTGTTGACGCCGAGACTGTTAGGAACACAATACACCTCTTTTCATAACGGAAAATAAAATTCAGTTTCGTCCAATCCACTTATAGAAACCTGTTGCATTTTCTCATTTGCCACACGGACCATTATTATTAGAAAATTTTCTAATAATAATTTTCGGAAGAAATTTTCTCTTGAATTGCCAACCCTCAGGGTGCCTCATAAACAGAATGAGAAGCAGACGAAAGGGGTAGGAAGATCCTTTCTTATTATGCCTGCAATGGTTAAAGCATATTAGAAGTGAAATTAGTGTAAGCCTTATATTGCACACTTTTGTATTATTTTGCCAACTTTCGGAGTTAATAGAGTGTCAATAAATCAACTTCAATAGGTACTTAAAATATTTTTTTGAAATCACGAGATAATTTTTGAAATCGAACTTTACTCGAATCGATGTTTACGAGTCTTGTAGATGGTATTGTAAAGTCATAATCAACATATAAAGTATATTCTCGTAACATGCAAAAAAAATTTTAAAAAAATGTGTTAGGGATGGGAGTAACCGGTTACAACCGAATCGTCTTTTTACTTGGCTTTGTATGTTTGTTTGTTTTTTTGTTATTTCTTGCCCCAGTTTTACAAATAAGTACAAAGTCGAAATTTTTTATATCTTATTTTCCTAGAAAATACTCGAACATCGAGATAAAGTAACAACACGCTAATCGTCAAATGCTAGTAGTCAACATGCTAATGGTCAACATGCTAATGGTCAACATGCTAATGGTCAACATGCTAATGGTCAACATGCTAATGGTCAACATGCTAATGGTCAACATGCTAACAGTCAATTCCGTTCCCATCACTAAATTTTAAAATGTATCAATATTTTTTCTACCTGTCATTTCTATCCGAGATTGGAGACAGTTACTGTAAATGGTTTAATACGTAAAGCTATGGGGCTCCCTTCCGAATTTGTCAGGGAGTGGGCTACGGCCCTCCTGCACTTCCCCTATGCGCACGCCTACAATGCATAAAACGGTTTTATTTTTTGAAAATTAAACTTATTTACTATATTCCTGTAACTGTAAATTATATTTTCAATAACATCGTAAAAAACAAATTTTGTGTACAAACACTAGGAAGTCGTAAAACCAGTTATTGAAATAACCGGTTATTTATAGGGCTCATAACTGCCGAGTTAAACCGAACGTGAAAAAGAAAATGAAAACTTAAAACCAGCTATTTTTGTAACACCCCCCTTCCATGTGATATTATTATTTTTTTTTTTTAAATCTGTGAAAACTCTCTTGAAAGCTCGAACGCAGTAAAGCCGCAGATGCTTCCGCTCCGTCGTGTCCGTCCGCGCCGCAGCGATTCCCGCCTTGTCTCGCACGTGCGCCGGCTGCTCGCCGTCGCCTCGCGGTCGACAGACGCGTCTGTTCCCGCGCCGAGGATGGACCGGCGGCTTCGAAAGACGCGCGCCCCCCGAGCCATCGACGACGCGTTTATTGTGTGCGGAGAGGAGCAGCGGCCTGCCACACCGCTCGCTCCCTGCCGCCGCCGCCGCCGCTGCCATCTCTGTCTTCAGCGCCTCGCCCTCCGCCTCCGCGTTCACTGTCGCTTTTCCTCCGCCGCCGCTTGCCCCACCGCCTTCTGCACCCTCGCAGCCTTAGCCCCCACTGTCGCAGTCTCCGCCGTCATCACCTCTACCAACATCCACTGGCGTATCTACGGTGCGGCAGACATGGCACGTGCCATGGGCGCCACACTCAGGGGGCGCTATTTCGAGTATACCCGTTAAAACTAATAACAACACCCCTAATTTGAAGTATCCTGACAGGGGCGCAAATTCTATGCTTGCCATGGGCGCTTGAATAGCTAGATACGCCTCTGCCAACATCACCTTCAAAATATAAAATTTATGAAAAATGCAGGATTCCCTGCTTTGTGCAGAAATGCAAAATTTTATCATTGTCTTGTAACCTCCCTTTAACTTCGCAATTCGGCTAGTATTGCCTTTTTAGGCGGCCATCTTGAATAACTGCTCAGGCCTTATATCTAAGTGATGTTGCCTCTACCCTCTGCGTCTCTCTGAGTCTACCTCTGGCTCCGCCTTGACCTCCGTCCCTGTCGATATCACGGTCCCCGTCCCTGCCTCGGCCCCTGTCTTAGTCCCCGACCCTTTTTCGGTGCCTTCCCTGTCGCAGCCACTGTCCCTCTCCCAGCTCCCGTCCGTATGTGCCTGTACCTGTCCCTGTCTCAGTCTCAGACCACGTCTCTCAGTCCCTGTCCGTCTCTGCCCTAGTCCCTTCCTCAGTCTGTGGTCCTGTCTCATCCACTGTCCCTGTCTCTCAATCCCTGTCTTCGTCCCTGCCCTTTGCCCCTGTCTCTGCCCCTCCCACTCCCTCTCGTCGTCGGTGCCCGGGCGTCGCCTCTTGCGAAACGCAGTCGCGCGCCAACTGGTCGGAGGAGACGCGTTCGGACGAGGACGTCGCCCGGGCGGCAGATGGGAAGCGGCGATGGACTTCCAGCTGGCGCGGCGGTAACCTGCTCCAGATGGACGCCGCCCCGCGCCGGCCCGGTTCCCTATTGCCCTGCCCTCGCGCTCTGGCCTGCAATATGTTTACCACCCGAGATTTTGTAGTACCACTCGTCTTCGATGCGCGCGTAGCCGTGTCTCCTGGATTGAAACGCATCTTGGCCACGTTCAGACAACCCATTTCAGTTCTAGCGAAAATTCAGTCACATCAGTTCAGAAGTGAGGGACACCTTCTCCCAAACAAACCCCATATTCCATAAGTAAACGATAAAAACAGCGAACACGAAAGGTAACACACTATATCACCATAGAAATTGTATCGATTTATATCACTTAAATTATCAAAAATGCAATTGCTACATTTTTACCCAGGAATGGATGGTTGATTCCCAAAGTATGCATACGCAGTATGGTGCAAAATTGTTTGTAAATGTTAATTGAATAAAATTCATACGATTGTTGTAACGTAACTAAACCTAATTAAACGTATGTAAACGTAATTAAAGTCATTTCCCAAATCTTTGATATTTTCAGTTTATTCTCATTAGCAGTTTATTTAAACCGTGGTAACAGATAAAACTATATATTTTTGTTGGAACAAACGTAACAGTAGAGAATATGGAAAACTCGAAATCAAATTTCGCGAAAAAGCGTCGTGAACATTTTTTTGTGATTCCGAATTACGTATTCCTCCGAAGGTGTTCTTACTCATCTTCTTCCATTGTATAATGGAATGGGTCGGCGAGAATAATTGCAATGTCCGAGATAGCAAGTTGCGTGGGCGCTGTGTCGAGCCGTGTGCCTGCGCCGAGTCGGAGGAAGGGACCCGTTAGTTCCAGCAGGTCACGAGGTTTCCAGCTCCAGTGGACCGAGCGACGCAAGTCGCTCGAGACCGCCGCACCGTTCGCGCGTCCATCACCGTGGCGTGACTTCGCTGGTGATGCCGCTGCAGCATTCAGTGACACCCCATTAACTCTCTCCAGAATACAGATTACTCGATTCAACCCAAACCGGAAGGGAAACTCGAAAACATAAGATTTATATAAATTTCAATTTGATCAAAATTAAACTTCAAAAATATTAATGAAATAAAGAAGGTTGTTTCGTTTGTCCGTATCGTGATCGTGAGCGTCGTGCCATGCTGTTCAGTAATGTTAGAATCTTCCTTAATGTCTTTATAAACTAATATTAATAGTCAATATATGTTACACTATATTTTGCAAACAATTTATTCAGGCAGTTCCGGCAAAATATATAAATGTCTTATTTTTATCATTCATTAATGGACCATATAACAATATGTTGCGATCACATGCTTCAACCAATCATGTGAAATTACATTCCTGCATTTCAGGAAATTTCGCTTGTCTCGCACGTTTTGTCTGCAATCAAAACTAACTATGAGCGTAAATAATATTTACAACATGCTAATGGTATACTTTTGAGTCACTCGTGACTACCGTTGAGACGTTTTAAGATAAAAATATGAATAAACAAATCTAAATATTATTCACACCGACGCGGAAGTTGTTTTAAGGACACAAAATACAGTATTGGTTCTATTGTTAACAGATATTAACAATTTACTGCACTATGACATAAACGGCATTTCATAACATAAACGATGGTTAATTTGCGTAGATTTGTAAAATAGACGACAAGAGCACATTCTTGAAAATGTTTTTAGACTTTTATATCATTTTCAGAAGTTGGAAGAAATTAAATATTAACTTAACATTTATTTGTCACACGAATCAAATACACTATGAATCAGATGTACCAGAAACCACTAGCAAATTCTGTTTCCCAGACGGCAAGTTAGGTGATGATGATGAAGAAGAGGAAGAAGAAAAAGAAATAATAATAATAATAATAATAATAATAATAATAATAATAATAATAATGAGGAGGAGGAGGAAATGAAGATGGAAAATCATTGAATATGGAGAATCATTGAAGACGGTTCAGATCAAATGAAAATGAAATTGATCCAAACGTTGCCAATGTTCATTACTAGTATTGATTGGATTAAAGAACTGATTGCTGTGTATCGAGCACTGTCGGCTACCTCCGTGTCTGAACAAGTGGCTCGCTCATAGAGAGCGACCCTTTACGAATCTCTCCCCTTTCCCACCCCTCCTCCACCGCTGCGGTGGCGGGAGCGGCAGTGTTTGCAAAGGCCGTAAAGGGCCCCTTCGGTCGCCCATCCACTGCCGGTAAAAAATCGAATGAGCGCAGATAAACGCGGCCTAGCATCAGCTCGGACGCCGCTTGCAACCTCAACGCCCTACATCTCCTGTCTGTTTACTAGCCGATGACCTTTCTACTGAAATGCCATGTGGAAGCCTCGTACACTGGACGCATTAGCTATCAGAGATTCGTCGCAGCTAGTTTTGGCTTCTCGTCTTTCATTCGCTTTGATTTGATTGTTCAGCTGTTTCACGGCCTCCCGCAAACACATTTTCTCTGCAACGGAACAAATAAACGCGTTAATGTCTTCGTGTAGAGCCGCCGATCTATCAAAGTCAAAAATCCATTATTTTCCAGATTATCTCGAGTGTCACGGAAGGGTAGACGGGTTTTTTCTTTGCTTTTTTCATTGATTGTTGTTACTGTCTCACTTCCGGTGCTCATTGTTTCTTCTCGATGGGCCGTTATTGTTTTAAGTCGCCCAAAGAGACAAAAGAGCTAGAATTTTTCGCGTGATTCGAAAGCTCTGCTGGATGATAACGGCGAGCGCTTTTTGTTATTTTTCTCTGGGGGGGTTGCTTTTGCGTGTTCTCGTGAATGGCGAAGACTGGAAAGTCTCCGTGGGGTTTCTCTCATTTTCGCCAACAAAAGTCTCCGGAAAAGCTTTATTACGTATCCACAATGGCTATTGAACGCCCAAAGACTCGAGTTGTGGGATTTTGGAGACTCCACCCTGTTATTCTGGGCTTTTTGCTCTGCCGTGGTGGAAACCTCTCTTCTACCACGAGGTTTTATAGCGAGACTTGATGTAAGAAAAAGCTACAAAATGAAAATGTTGAAATTTATAGAGAAATGTTAACAGGCTAAAGTTTTTTCTCGCAAGACAATTGGATGTGAATCCACCACAGAATAATGTTAAGTAGGTACGGTATTACTGAGAGCTGTATGTAGCTATTTTTCTTATTGTAGATATTGGAATCAATTTTCGAGTTGATATGAATAGTTTGGTAATGGAGAGCAGTGCTAATTTATTGACCTCCTTCTTGAAATGTATTCTTTAATATTGAAGGATGTTTTGAATATGATTTTACTGCGGCTCTGGTCTGTTCGGGCAATTATGTTACGCGAAACATTACGTCGACTATAGATGAGAATGAATAAGTATGATAGAGTATTATTTATTCAATAAATATGTAAATTTCAAACTTAACGCATCCTTGCTCCCGTTTTTCTTATCTCAGTTGTGCTATTTCTAATCGCCATGATGTTAGTTATTCAACCTACAGACAATTTTCTTTTGACTCTAATGCAAACTCTAAAAGATGAGAAAGAGTCTCTGGAGAGTGAACTTATAATTTCATAAATGAGGGGTCTTTGTGCAGGGGTATTACTCAAGTCATAGTTTAGTTCTGTTTCCAGATATGAACCACCTTCTCAGCTCCCTTCCCGCTAGCGAGGAAAGTCAAATCCAACCAAAGCACTCCTAATGCTCCACAGCAAGGACACTGTCAAATCGACAATTTGAGAGCAAAGGTCCGAAAAGAAAATGTGTACACTGTACACAGTCGTTATCGTTTCACAGTCTGAATGTTAAGTAACAAATAAATATCAAATTAATGATGATTTACTGAAACTATCGTAACTCAAATAACCTGGAGAGCTGCTTCAGGGCATCAACTGATGTCACTGCAGTGCCTCTGACCGGGAAGTCCTAGGATCGAGTCTCAAAGGTGGCGGGATTTCCGACACTGGCTGGAGAGCTAGGTCGAATTCAGTCGCTGTCTGGAGGAGAATTCTAGCGGCCGGCTGCTCTCATCGGTAGGTTTCCGGTATTTTCTCCGAACAATACCAGGTGAATGCCAGAGCAGAACTCTAACAAACAAACCACGGACCGCGCGCGATATTTCCTTCCACCTCCTTGTCCTATCATCACCCCTTACACACACACACACACACACACACACACACACACAAACACACATACACATACACACACAAACATGCACTATACTTCTACACATGCCGGGAAACCGGTCTTGAGCCTACACCTTGTCCCGGCTGAGGCGGTGCTCCGTTGGTGGGAGATACCATGTTGGGGAAAACCCCGACAAATAGGTCGGCGCTGGATCTCCCATCCAACGGGGGAAGATGACCGCCACCTCCCGAGAACAAAATATGCACTATACTTACGGGGCTAATGAGCAGTTTACACACCCGGAATCAAACAAATTAATTCTGAATAAAAGTACTGGATGTAATTGAAAATATTGGCGGGTGGGGGAACGACCCTTCCTCCTCCTTCCCCTCGAGAGCCGCTCGGGACTGTAGACGCCAACGCAACCGGTCTACGAAGAATGCCGCACGCTGCTTCATTGTGCGTAGCCTTCCGCTGGCGTTTCGGCGTGGCTGCTTCCGTTATTCCCAACGTCGGCGGGGAGCGCGATGACGCCCCGTCGCCGCGCCGGCCTAACGAGTTCACGGCTCCCGCACGCGCATCCTGCTCGCTCGCGTTTTGGCGCGTGCTTGTTTTGCCACGGCGCGCCGCGGCGGCGAGAGGCCGTTTGCCCGCGCGCGCGGGCATGCCTTCTGCTCTGTTTTGCTTATTAGCGCCCCCTGCTTCCGGAGTTCTGGTGCGCGCCGTTCTCGTCATGGAGGGAAATGGTTGACATTCCACGCGTTGAGGCAGGTGCGTGATGGGTGTCGCTTAATGAGGTGCTGTTATTTATTTTGGAGAATGCGTATGATGTTGCTTGGTCGATTCAATTAGTACCGAATAATCTGTGTGTGTAATCTTCGCCTAATGGGAAAAGGTTAAGTTATCGACCATATGCGGGCAGAATGTGTTAGCGATGTGAAGGTAATTTGTGATGGTTGTCACATCATTTCGATGGGAAATGAGAGTAGCGCGTGAGTTTTGTAGAACCTGACACATTAGCATACCAATATTAGAATCTAGAGGGAATGTGGATACAGTTAGGTTCGAGTGGGCGTAGATGTTTTTTGATACCAGTATCAGTTTATTTGTCGGAAAATTCTGTGTTATGGTATCACTGTCGTCGTCAGATGTTCTTTAAATATATCTGTAGTTTCTCTTCTTTGTTTTTCCTAGACTTATAGAACATCACTTCCTTCTACAATTCTTTGCACAATATCATTTCCCTGTACCTTTTTTCCTTGAGCGGATCTACCTTCCCTCCTTCGTTTTTACTTTCCCGCTACGGAGTAGAGAGAAAATTGAGTAATGCTCCTTGGGAAAACGGCGGATTTTCGGCTTTTCATGTGTTGGTGAATTTCAAATTCTAGGCCATTTCTTCTATTTTATTTAATTGTAATTATTCAATTATCCTGTAATATATTTTTCATTAGTATTAATTTTATACTTAAAATTAACGATTTTCGAGCAAATTATGGACTGTAAAAGAAGACTGTTGCTTAAAAGAGCGACTTGCGGGGAGTGTTGATTCCGTGTCTGCCGCCGGCGCCGGCGCCGCGGAGCGCGGGCTGCGTGGGCGCGCTGCAGTGGCTGCGGGGGCCGCGGCTCGACGCCCGCGCGGGTCAATAGCGGCGGCGCGCGCACGCCGGCGCGGCGCGGCGCGGAGCGGATGAGCGCCGCCTCGCTCGATACCTGGCGATCGATAGCGTCTGCGTCGTCTGCGCTTCTCGCGGCGGCTTCGCCGAGTTTTTCTTTGCAGTTTGTAGTTTCTTGGAAATCGACGGCAAACGCAGGGTGAGGATTGGCAGGGGGGGGTATTAGGGATTACGCCCTCCCCCTTAGTTTGATGACCTCTGTTGAAAAGTAGTAATTTGTCCCCGTCGGGAGCACAATGCCTCTATTTTTAAGTGTCTGATTAATGCTTTGCACACTGCAATGTTAAAAGCAAGGAATCTATGTGTATATTAGAGAAGTATAAAGTGGGAAAAGACAATTTCCCAAGCCCTGAAAATGTGTTCAAACTGTGTCCTGTATGCGAAGACGGTCTTCTTTTCACTCCTCAATTCCTGTATTCAATCCTTCCTGGAATTTTGAACACACTCTTTCTCCACGGAGAAAATTTCCAGTCTGCCCGCTGAGTACTGACATTCTAAGTGATAATAAACAAAGCACTTTAAGAGACAGTATCACATGACGCAGAGGAGTTCGAGCTGCAGTATGCAGAAATTTTTTCTCGCGGAGTGTGCGTGGTGTAGGAGCATTCAAATAGCCAAGGAAATCCTGCTGCTATTAAACATTCGGCTCTGCTGATGGTTTAAACAAAGCCGCCTTGGTACTGTCTTAACAGCCGGTTTTAACTGCTTACTTAACTTTCGATATCTGTACAACTAAATATTTTCACTAAAGATTGATTAATGTAGAATTATCTCAGTAAGGTGTAGATCCTCTTTGAATTCTTACGATTATTCTAGTATTTTTTATTTTGTTTTAGAGCAATTGGTCTAGTAATCAAACCTATCAACTCGAACAATCTAAACGTTTGTTTCTAGTTTTCTACTTTTACGCCTGAATTTAAATGGGATTTATTGTTATGCTGTTCCTGTACGTCGTGTGGTTATACAATTTCCTCCATATTCTGTATTTTTCGTAATTTGATAATCGTACTAGTTCACGTCCGTAGCATTCACGGGGCGCAAGTTCAAACAAAACTCTCAGCGAGTGACGCTAAGCACTTAATATATCCGGCGTCTTGGCATTGAAAGCTGTTTGCGGTGGTGTCAAGGACGTCACGCGAAGTGTTGCTACTCAGCCGTGCTCTGTGCTTCCGGCTATTCTGTACTGTTCATTCGCTGTTGCAGCGTGGTTTCAAACAAGCCGCTCACGTGGTCGCTGATCGAACAACACATACGCGGTTGCCGTCCCGTCAGCCTTCACCTTGAACTGTGCGGTGACCGTGAACGAGTGGTTTCCTTGTATATCTGCGAATTCTGGTTGGGAAGGTGTTTGCCGAAACAATTTTCATCTTCGAAATATGTGCGTAGTTGTTCGGGTACATTCGCACATCCCTTGGACAACTTTATTTTTTAGTGATTTTTTGAATGGATTGTGAAAGTTACGATTTGACATGAATGGCATTTTATAAAATGTCTACATGTATGTAATAGCGGCGGCGGTACAGTTAGCGTATCGGACTGTTGGCATATCCCAAGTTGGCGGGAATTTAAGTCGGGTTCAAATCCGATCGAAGACATGGGTCCGGGAGAGATGCCTCAGTGCATCAACTAATGTCACTGCAGTCCCTCTGATCGGGAGGTCCTAGGTTCGAGTCCTGACGGCGCGGCGGCAGTATTTTCGACACTAGCTTTTCAGCTTGGTCGAATTCAGTCGCTGTGGGGAGGACAATGCTATCGGCCACCTGCTCTTATTCTTAAACATGTTCAGTCTTGAGTTAATTAAACGTATCGCAATACTTAATACTCACACACATACTAATTGATAGAATACTTAGTAAACAAACACATAGACATCAGGAAAATCGTAGTTTTTCGTGGTTTCTCCGATCAACACCAGGCGAATGCCGGAGCAGTACCCTTTCAAACGGGCCACGGGCCGCGTGCGATCTTTCCTTCCTCTTTCTTGTCCTATCCTCACAACTTGGACACACACACTAACATGCAGTACCACACTTCCGGGAGCCGGGTCGAGAGCTTAGAGCTTGTTCCCGGCTGGGTCGGTGTCCCGCTGGTAGGAGATGTCTGGTTGGGGCAAACCCCGCTAGTCGACGGTAGGTCGGCGCCGGATCTCGTCATCCAGCGAGGAAAGATCGCCACCTCCCGAGGAAAAAGACGCACTATACTTACGAGACTAATGACCTCAGTAATTGACGCGCCCGGAATCACGAACAATCAATCGAAACCGTGGATTTTTAAGGGCGAAAAGTCCTTCGTACATCTGCCTTCGGAAGGGAAGTAAAGCCAGTTGTCCTATGTTAATATATTTTCTGCATGTAAAAGGTTCTCAAAACTGAATGAAGTCTCTGAGCTAAATTGAAATCGCATGTTTCGTCGCCCTAGTAATACCTTCTTTCTCCGCTTGGTGGAAGAGGCGAAGCGAAGTTTAAGTGGTCAGACGGAAGAGCGGTCCGAGTCTCGCCTCGTAAAATAAGGTTTCAGTTCAGGATGTGAGAATAGTTCTTCTGGAATCTGAACTATCACACAGTAATTGGACTGTTTGTCACCTTTCTGACTAGTATCAGGAGACGAATGAACAATTTTTTGTGTAGAAATATTGCGCCCGGTTTCAGCGTCATCGGAAGGCGAAAATTGTCTAACATGAAGTAGATTCCGATCAGCTGATCATTGACTATTTTTTGTAAATAAAAAAATAGTTCACCATCTAAAAGTTTTTTAAAAAAATATTTAAATTTGATCGCAGATTCATTACTTGCATTTGCTTATCCAGTGTTAATTTTAGAATTTCCCTCGTAATCTGCTTCTTCAAGTTTAAACTATCGCATTTGAGGGCGGATTTCATTTCAGACCACTTGGCAATATTTCTTTTTACTGATGTCTATGTGTTTGTTTACTGAGTGTTCGATCAATTAGTGTACGTGTGTGAGTATTAAGTATTGCGATACGTTTAATTAACACAAGACTGAACATGTTTAAGAATAAGGCAAATTTTCTTTGGAAATATGACGATAACATGTCTCCGTCAGTTTCGTCATCAACGCTAGGTTTGTTGTTTGTCCCTATTATCATTCTGGTCAGCCCTGCAAGTCCTCGGCATGTTCACTTGTGCTCGGCAGCGAGGATACATCCACGCCGGACGAAATAAAGCGGCGCTTACTCTTTGATCCCTCCCTCCAACACATCGCCGCCCAAGAAAACCGGAGCGCTTCAACAACCATGGACGGCCGCGGGCAAGTACGGACTGCAGCGCAACATTTCACCGAAATCAATGCCGCTTCCCCACCGCTCGCATGACATTGCACGGCATGCGCGCGGCGCGGCAGCACGAAAGACGAGACGTGCCCCATATGCGGCCTTTTTGTGCGCTTTGTGGGGAAGGGGGCGGGGACTCATAAATCCCGGCGGCGTGCAGGCGCCCCCCCTACCTTGCCCTCGTGCCCCCGACCGGGGCGGCGGGGGCGGGGCCCGGGCGCCCCGGGGCTGGAGGGAAGAGGGCTGCCTGCCATGGCGCTGTTCCAATCACCCGGGCGGAGGAGCTAGGCTCAGCGTTGCCACCCCGTAGGGTTTTACGATTATGGGTGCAAGGGGAGAGGCATGACAATTGGGTTGGTCGGAGTAACGAGCCCCGATGCATGTGTAAGCTGGTCTTATTGCTTCGTTTTTTTATGTGCATTTGATTCTTTCAATCTTTTGTGAAATTGAAATTAATAATGCAAATTTGATAACTACTCGTAGCTCAGTTGCCTTCCTGTTTCTCGATTGAATTGCACAGTGAAGATATAAATCTAAGCATTTTGAGGGTCGCCTATTTTCTCTCTCTCTCTTTTTTTTCTACTGCTGGGCTGAAACGAATGTAGGTACCTTAAGAGAGTACTTGTACGTACTTGTCTTCATGCGAGTTTTGATTATTGAAATGCTTCTGACACGTCATCTCCATGTCAAAACCTTTGTGTGAAGTAGATGAATCAGGTTTCAACATTGCTCTGGCAAAAGACCGTGGACATGGAACTATCTTTTTATGGCTTTACCATTTTGGCTTTGAAAATCGGATTAAGGAACTACGGGAGGAGGATTATGTATTCAATAGCATCATTGAGGTCCTACTTTGTAAAGGATAAAAGAAACACACTCCTTTACAATATTTTCTTTCCGAGTTTGCACTGAGTGTGGGTCTCAGTATTTTTATGATTGTTCAATCTCGCGAACAATTACTAGGAAACTCGCCAGCAGGGTGCAGCCGCAAATTGTCTTTCCTCCGCGCGGCCAACATTCTTCGGCTGCCCCACCTTCGAAGTTTCTCACGGCTCTAGCACGTTTATACAAAAACATAAGAAATGAAACACAGATGTTCAGGCCACAAAACAATTCTCGTCGAGCCCTCTGTCCGCAAGCGCCGAACCGCCGCGTACTTACTGTAAGCCGGGGAAGGGGAGGCAGGCTCGGCCTCCCCCGGCGGGCGCGCGGCCCTCAAGCCATTAGCCTTTTACCTGCTTTTCTCAGACTTCGGCGGCCAGACATATTTACAAACATTCCAAATTTCGCTACGTGCCTCCAGCTCCAATACTGGCGTTAGAATTCGCCGACAACGAGCGCATCTGCTAGGCAGCCGCGCCCGCGCCCGCGCCCGCGACCGCGCCCGCCTCACCGTCCCTTACTCTCAACCAGCATCGCGGTTCCCGTGAGAAAATACCAAACCTTGCTAATGAGATGCAGCCATCGCGGGCACAGCCAGTGCAGCCCATCGTCACGTGACACACTTCAAAACATAACAACGAATAGCGAGCATTTCTTGTGGCACACTACGTCTCACTGTACTTCATAGGCTAGCTGCAATTGTCACGTGACTCTTCCCCCCTCTGCACTCAGAAACATACGTTCAAATAAATACGGCAACTTCGCTCCCACGCGTCACTATTAGTCAAACTCTGCCACTCTTATGTCAAACTATCAGTCAATTTCGCTGCTACTACGCAGGCACTTCAACGTCATTTTCTTCAATGTCATTTCTACTATGTGAAACTGCTATGTCAAACTTCTAAGTCATTTCTACTCTGCTGCTACTACGCAGGCACTTCTAAGTCAAACTACTATACTGCTGCTACAATTACTGCTCTGTTCACTACTATGTGAAGCTACGCAGTCACACTTCTACGTCAAAACTCTACTACTGCGCAGCCACTCTTCAGTCAATCTCACTGCTACTATTACGCAGTCACTCTTCAATCTCACTGCTACTATTACGCAGTCACTCTTCAGTCAATCTCACTGCTACTATTACGCAGTCACTCTTCAGTCAATCTCACTGCTACTTCTACGCAGTCACTCTACGTCAAACTACTATTACTGCTGCTACAACTGCTACTCTACTCGTCGGACAGCCTGCGAACGAGTCAGCTGTCCTTGCTCTGCCTATCAAGGCTCCGGTAATCAATCGGCGCGGCCAGCAGGCCGCGATCAACAGTACGGGCCGCTCCAGCACGCGAGTACGCGCCCATGGTGACATCCAGCCCACCAGCCGCAACATCCGCAGCCCATTTCTACCGACGGCACACACACTCAGCCGTCTGACCTGGGTTGGTGCTTGCTGTACTGTCATCAAACTGTAAGTGTAAACTTCAAGCAAGAAGAAACTTAAATCACAAACATTCAATGGTCCTCCGGCTTATTGCCTAACTATTTACTTGTAAAACTAATCAATATTTCAAGAATTAAATTTAATTTATTCACAAGTGCATTGCCTCTCATTTGCCCCTACGAAACAATCCCCTGAAACCTGATCTGACCCTGTATGTAGTCGCTTCGCAGAACGGACTTCACACCGCGCTGCATCCATTACAATGATTGTCTTTCTTCATTCACAGAACAGTGTTGCAGTTGGCGTCTCGTCATTAGTGTAACTAGTTAAATTGAGAACTCAAACATATACGTACATATATGTTTGAGTTCTCAATTCTCATGTAGATTTGAGTCCTATCAAACATGTCATTTATGGCGAATCCCTTCATTTCAAGAGACATTTCGTGAACTGATTTATTGTCTAATTTTTACTCTGATTATATAGTTGATTTGATAACTAACGTTGACTTGATACTATTTCTTCTATGTCAAGATAGTAAGTACCACACGAAGGCATTTTTTTAGGAACAATTCATTTTGCGAACATTTAGCTTGATTTTTCTTTGAAATGGCGTTACTGTCCTTGTTCTGTTTATATTCTCACTAGCTTATAATTTTTACAATATACAATTAAAATGTCGCATCATTTACTTTCTCGCATCGCTGAATTCGATCCTAAAATTAAGGAATATTAATGTCTGGTACTACTCTTTCCCATCAGATAACAAGAAACTACGAGCTCACAGAACGGGTTGAATATTGTTTTAGGTATAAATTGAATTAATTTTACTCTCAAAATGAGTGTTCTTGTATTTATGTCGGGAGAAGCTGAAACTTCAATTGAGTATTCAAAGAAAACCTAAGAGGGAAAAAACTAATACCATAAGACTAATACTAAAACTAATACCAAAACTAAAAAAAACTAAAAAACTAATACCAAAACTAATCCTAGCAGTGGGCTAGGATTGGGTAAAATAATTTATTTCTGTGACAAACGCGATCTACGGGGATACGCCGCAGGTTCGACGCGACGCAGCAAACAGAGGGTTGTGGTCTGCTCTTTGCGCGTTGCTCCATCCTGGGGGAAGAGCGGCGACGCTGAGAAGGGCCGCCTGGCGTCGCCAGCTCCACGGTGAGACGTAATGAAAGCACTCGCCATCAACTACCAGCAGGGGCCGAATGTCAAGGGAAAGGGGGAGTGGAGGGGGGCGGGGGCGGGGGTGCCAAGCCGTGACGCTATTAAATCAAGCGCACGGCAGCCGCCATTCACTTGTGGGTTACGTAACGGAGGCATCTCGCGCCGTAAATCCACCAATACATTTCGCCTTCATTAATTGTTATTGGGCGTCTTAGTGCACATAGTGTGGTACCGGAGACAGCGTCGAAGATTCATTGGCCGGCGTTAAGAAGCAACGATTGGTTTCACCCGGTCCATTCGGGTGATAAGTTCCAAACAAATGACATGCCTGAAACCGCATTTTTCACCCGTGACGTCACTCTCCATAATTCACCCTCGTTGAACGCTTTGGTTACGGACGCGAGCGTCTTTGATGTAAGAGCATAAAAACTAATTGACTACAAAGAATCGTAAATTCATGAGCTAACTGTAAGTAATATTGCGTCGGTGACGAGTTCGCTGTGCCGGCAGCGTGCTCCGAGGGATCTCGGGCGTAGCGTTTGCGCAGCTCTTGCGTAGTGCGTGTCGCGGGCCCCTTCGTGGTGCGTGTGGTGTTGGCAAATTTTAGCGAAACATCGGTACTTCGATACATCACGGAAAGGTTTTCGATTTCGATGAAAAAATTGCTGTTTAAAATATCGATATTTTAAATGTGATGAATCAGGTGCTATTTTCCCATCCTACGATTGATATTTCCGTTTTATATATAGTAATTAATTATATGAGTTATATTTTTTGTTTGGTCACGTATGAGAGATATGTTAATAAAATTTTTTATGTAATGTAAAGAAGGAAATAAAGAATAAAGGACATTGTGTTTTGGTATTTTTCCGTTTATTCATAATAATGTTTCAGTCATAAACCAAAAAAATAAAATGTCCTGTTTCTAATGCGATACATAATACGTTTAAAGTATGTTCTGTCTTAAATTTCACTGCTATCTTAATTTTCTAATCAGTGTTCTATTTAGTCAAGGTTCAAAGTGCAGTTTAAAGATACTAGCAAGAAGAAAATAATTAAAGAAGGTGGAGGAGGGTTGGAGGTGGAAGTGGAACTGGAAAAGTGTTGCGAATAGCAAACTATTTCGTGTCGTCTCGGGATCGACAACAGTGACAATTGTCAGTAGCCGTTAATTGCGAATAATCCCCCCCCCAAAAAAAAGAAAAGAAATCAAAAAAGAGACAAAAATAGAATCTGGAAATTTTTGTTTACATCATGAGAATTTATTTTGAAAACATCGATGTTTTTGGTCAAATATATCGATGTTTTAAAACGTCGATTTTTTTTTCTATTCCTAGGTGCATGGCGATGCGTTTAGGATTCGCCGGCGTGATGTTCACCGCTATCGCGGCGCCCGCTAAATTTAATCAGGAAATGGCTCCATTGCCGCGCTTTCCCTCCGCCCGCGCCCCCGCAGCCGTTGCTGTTTCCCCTGCGGGCGCCGCTGCGTGGAGGTTCATTCGCGGAGAGGCCCGAACGTCACGCGAATGCAAAAATTTCGTGCCATGCTTCTACTTGGCTGTCCGGAAGTCGGCGAGTACTAGAAGCCTGCCCTGAGGCAAGCCGCTCAGGGCGGAATGCACAGGAGCGATTTCGCCCTGAAGAAGGTTGCAGCGTGACGGTCGAAATGTTGGCAACTGTGCCTAGGACGCGGCATTTCCCGGTCAGCCAAGAAGATACTGACCCCGACCGCCGAACCGAACGCTTTCATTCGTAACATGTTATTCGATAGAAGCAATCAAAACGGTGAACGAAAACGAAATTGTGGACACAATTTGTATTGAGGCGGTTCTTCACATTTGGCAATTGTCGAATAACGAGCTACTGCAAGCCCCGTCTCGAGCAGATGATGTGTGCGGCGAATGTTCGGTTGCTTTCGTATGTCCAAGAGACTGACACGCGGTGGGTAGTGCGAGCACCGAATGTTCGTTGCTTGGGAAATTGCAAGCAACCCATCCACACTACTGGGGATACGGCGAACAGTTGCTCGGTACTTGCCGAACACCGAATATGTGGAGCCGCCTTTATATTTTTCACCTCCGGGTCAATTGCAAGTTTCAAAAGTTTCATAGTTGGAAACTTCCCAAGTCTGACCACGTGGTGACAGGTATGTTGTTGTATCAGTTAGGGGGCTTTTTAGGAGTTGACTGACTTAGGGCTGGTTGAAGATTTGGACTTGCGGCTCCTTGGAAACTCTTTGGGGCTGGTTGAAAAGTTGACTGACTTGGTAACTGAAGTGTTGGAACTACTGGGCTTATACCTGGAGATCTGGGTTCCTGGCTGAGACAGTTAGTTCTTTGATGAGCCAAAACAATTTGTTTTCGTTCACCGTATCCTTTTTCGTGGCGTATGGCGCAACTGTAATGTAAGGATGGACATCTGCCCGTATGTAATGTATTATGAAGTATCGAAAATTTGAGGGCAAGTGTGAAATTGAAGTTATTGGAATTTTGCAGTCGATTGTTATTCATTTGGCGTTTGTTTATTGATATTATTACTAAGTATCTTCTGAAAACACTGAAATTCATCCTTAATTTGCAAGATAATTGCCTTCACAAATAAATGGAAATCGTAATTTTGTTGGCGACTCCCTAAATTAGACAATACTATTTTGACGCATTTTCTGCGTTCGTTTTTGAAAAATCTCAGCCGACACAAATGGAACCCAATTTGCTCCTTAGTCAAATAATGTATGCTACTATTATTAAACTCATTTATCTTTTCGTGTTCGTAGTTTCTCCATGTATGAAATACGATGTAAGCGAATCCTGATCGCTTATACCACTCGTACCCCAATGCGTAGCTGTGCCATTTTGTCGCCGGGGCCTCCTTGGGTGCCACTCCAGCCGCTTCCCCCGTTACAAATTACGGTGGGCGGACAGGCTTCCCAAGAGGCCCTTTTGCCCGCTCCACTTCTCCCCTTTCTGCTCTCACATTACTTTCTTTCTTTCTTTCTTTCTTTCTTTCTCTTTATTTTTTCTTTTTTCTTTCTTTTTCTTTCTTTCTTTTTTCCTTTTTATTTCTTGCTTTCAATTTTTTTCATGTCCTTTATAGAAAAAGCTGCATTGCATTTCGTATATTCCCTTGCTTTTGTGCTTGCAAAGTTGCACTTTGCAAGCCTGTCGCAGACCCGCACATGGTCGTAATTTCAAAACCCTACGCTTTGCCAGCCCCCAACTCGGAGCGTTGTGTGCCAAGGGTCGCGGCAAAAATATTGCTCCAATGTCGGGATTTTCTAGCGACTTTCTGTGGTAAACGAATGATGTCTCCGTGTTCCACTCTCTTTTGGAAGAAAACCAGTGCAGCTGCTATAGAAAGACTCCGCATTGCAAGTCAGGCTACATAACAAAAGCCGATCCCCTTCACAAGTTTTCCATTCATAAATACATTATTGTCATTAATTATTTTTTCACACAATCAGGTACCATGCATTATTGCTTCCTGTTGAAATTTATTAAAAATATGATATTTTTTCCGTTATTTCTTTCTTTATTTTTTTTTTTAAGAGTCCTAGTATTTTTAGTGGAGAATGGGATGTACCAGTACACATAAAAATTTGCGCCTGTTGATGGTGCTTATTGGATGTGTTAATTAAATGATGTTAGTTCAGGCAGTTCGAGTTCTTGGCTTCTTGTTTATATTATTTTATATAATATTGTTCTTATTTATTAATACATTTCTTCACAAAAACTCTATTTCCATAAAGTACTGCCATATCACTTTATATGACAAAGTATTGAAAACCCTACAGTTGTGTCACAACGGTGAGTCTAATGAAGCCTCGGCGCCTCCTGCCACGGCCAGGCCCTCGCTCGAAGATCGCAATGAAGTAATTTGCGAACGGATACGGAGCCCACTCGAGCAGCCCGCCACGGGATGAAGTAGTCACGTTCATCTATCACGTATTAGGCCGGCATCCGCTGGCCTCGAGGGTAGGGAGGTGGCGCTATGCCCCTCGTAGGCGGCTGCAGGGTCATCTGAACGGCCGTAAATGTCCTCAGGCAATTAGGCACAATTTGGAACATGGAGTTAGGAATTTGCTCGAGAGATTTAAAATGTCCAGTAGAAACACAATTGTACAAACTAGTTTAATGAAATGGCCCTTTGTTCTGAATAATAAAAGTAAATCAACATACATTTATGAGCTTCACATTTCTCGCATCAAACTGAAACTCACCAATAGTAGACGATTCAGAAGAGTAGATAAGAAAACAATACAGTATTATAAAATGTTTGTAGAAATAAATTCATAATTGATCAATGCGTAATATTACGCACGGATATTGGAACTATCAGAAAATGTTAGTAAGGTTTGTCCACAACCTAGCCCTAGATGGTCGACGTTTTAGGACATTTAAATAAATTCTGCTGCGTAATCGTCCAAAATGTCTGATCCCGTTCGTTTGCTTCTCCGTGAGAATCCCGTTCACCTAGCCGAGAACATGATGCTGTTTAGATCACGCCCTTTTCGGACTGAGGCACAACCGTACGCTTACACCACTACGCAGTTACCATTGAGTACTGATATATGACACCCCCCCAATCATCTATTCACACCCTCTAATCATCTATTCAACACAAAAGATGAAGATATTTACTCAATATGTATTGATTGCAGAGCCCTTCTTATCTGCCATCCGTAGATCCCAGCAAGTGATTGCCTACTCATGTCTATGTCATAGATAATAACGGAGTGTATCTTAAAATTGTACATCGATAAATTATTGTCGGCGTTTACTTACGAATCACGTTAGAAAGGATACAGGAAATAGATAATGTGAAGCATTCCTGTAGATACGTAATGTAAATCATACATTTCAGCGAAGCAACGTGTTTGTTTCTGACGACGCCTGTTGGTATGCTTAGCACCCGTATTTATGAGCAGTTGCCATTAGTTTCGGTCACTTGATCGTGATTCAAGGGACAGGGTAAAAGAGAATATAACTTTTTGTGCATTGCAGTGTAGTCCGAACTCGAACATTCAAAATATTGTGCTTCTCGGTGAGATTTCGCCCAGAACTCATCCATAATGACGGGATGGTTCAAACCTTGGAGAGAGTAATTGTTGAAACACAAGAGAATGTAGTTTCGTACCACGCTGTTGAAAAATGATGTCCTCCACATATGTCTACATAATAATATTTCTAAGTCGTTGTATATATTAACTAAATGTAAATAACTCACTAACGTTAGTTACATATCGTTGTAAATTACCTACTCGTATACAATTCAACGTACAACAGGAAATATGTGTATCCTGACATATCACGCAACGTGCTGTTGTGTCACAATACTAACAATTGCTCCCTCAAATAAAATTTTTGGCCGACGCAATCCTTGGCACAGCGGCATGGACCGAAGGCTAGGAACCAAAGCTCTGTGGCAAGGCCATGGCCCCGGTCGCAGCGGTGAAGCGCGCACCAGAAAAGACTTTCTCACAGGCGACAAACTAACAACTTCCCATGTTCGGTGCCGTTACTGGTTTTGTTAGTAAATTTAATGGACTGTATCTTATGAACGCAGTCTTCGTGTGTTGTAAAATTTGGAAAAGGACAAAAAAAATGTATCTCTAGAGAATGCAAAGATGTGGATTCCGATTTTTTTTAATCACAAGTGAGTGCTTGCTTGTCAGATGCAAAACTACCTTCGGGCAAAAGACTCCCAACCCCACGTTGATAAGATTACTTTCAATTACAAAGATACCTCACTCATTAGTATTGAATTCATTCTCCTTCTCCCATCCTAAACTAAGTAGCTATTTGTTTCTGTTATCTTGCATATTGGAGATACGAACTATTTAATTGTGTCGACATTTTAGAATACGTAATTCCATCCTCAAGGCTATGAAATTTCAACTAAAATTCTATTTTTTTTTTAAATCGCGCATTTCGCCCTGAAGAAGGTCGCAAAATGACGGCCGAAACGTTGGCATGTGTGCCTACAAAGCGGCATCTCCCGCTCAGCCAAAACGACACTAAACTAAACTATCTGTGCCGGCCCCGTTGCCAAGATCGCTAAAGCAGTAGTGCCATAGTGGTCTTGTACCGTGGGGTCGCGGGTTCGAGTTCCGCCTCGGGCATGGTTGTATGTATTCGTCCTTTCACCTCCTCTGATCACCATATCGAGTCATCTTCATGTCAAAACGTTACTCCAATAGTGGTCGCTAATGACCGAGTAGTTGATGCGACCTTAACTAACCAAGGAAAAAAACTGACTGTTGTACGTTTTTCGTTCGGCCGGGCAATCAGCTCCCGCTCCGGCGCGCGGGTCGCACGCGCGCATTACGCGTGACGCCTCCGCGCGTCCGCCGCTCACGCACGCGCACGTCGCTCGCGTCGTGTCACTGACCGGCGCCGCCGCCGCCGCCGCCGCCACCGCGCGCTCGCACCCGCGCGGGGCATCTCGCCCGCCAACTGGAGTGCGCGGCGCCGCGCTGCGCTGCGCCGGAACAGTGGGCCGACGCGACGCGACGCGGAAAGATCGCGTTGCGTGGGTTGAATGTGAGTTGCTTGTTGGCCCACGTGGAAGCTGATCCCGTTAGAGCGGAAGCGTTTGAATGTTCTCGGCCCGAAGAGTTGATTATCAAATCTGTGGTCACGGGGTAAAAGTTCGTAAGTAAATTTTTGGCGAAATTGGGTTAAGTACTACAAGTGAAGTATCTATATTGCATTGTTGTAAAACGACCGAATTCAAATATCGCCTCCTTGACGACAAAAAATGCGTTGGGAAATAGCGTTGAGCGTAGGAAAAACAGTTGGCTCGATAATCTAACTCTTGTTTTCTCCAAACTAAGATTTTTGACTTAAGAAGTAAAGTGCTTAAGTAAATTTTCGGCGAAATTGGGTTAAGTATTGAAACTACAAGTGAAGTATCTATATTGCATTCTATTAAAACGACCGAATTCAAATATCGCCTCCTTGACGACAAAAATGCGCTGGGAAATAGCGTTGAGCGTAGGAAAAACAGTTGGCTCGATAATCTAACCCTTGTTTTCTCCAAACTAAGATTTTTGACTTAAGAAGTAAAGTGCTTAAGTAAATTTTCGGCGAAATTGGGTTAAGTACTGAAACTACAAGTGAAGTATCTATATTGCATTCTATTAAAACGACCGAATTCAAATATCGCCTCCTTGACGACAAAAATGCGCTGGGAAATAGCGCTGAGCGTAGGAAAAACAGTTGGCTCGATAATCTAACCCTGATTTTCTCCAAACTAAGATTTTTGACTTAAGAACTTTTACCCCGTGACCACAAAAATATTAAGTATTTACGTAACATCAAAAACTGTTAAAAACGCTGTGACGTAATAAGTGGAGAAGTATACAGAGTGTCCCACCAACTATGGACCACCCTCATAACTTTTAAATGGTTCAGGATATCGAAATGCAGTTTTTGCTGAATAACGCAGAATCATGGGGCAAGTAACTTGCCGTAGAGAAATTGTCTATAATATTTTTAGTTTTTGATAAATTTAATCATCTTTGATTTTTTAAATGGAACTATATATTTTTCTCACCAGCACTGGATAGATCATGAAAAGAGGATTAAAATGATGTATCATATGCTAGTATTTTGATAGTAATTTGCTTATAAAATTAGACTTTGTGATACGTGATTTTGAATGAAACGGACAATATTTCGTGTAGCAGCCCTTGCAACGGTCGCCTGCAGGGAAAATGGCCTTCGCGACGTCAAGACTGTTGCGTGGAGAGAGAATGCTGAGAGTGGTGGCAATGAGGGATAAGAGGCGTAACTACAGCAATCCAGGGTCTTGACACAAAAGTCACATTAAAAAACACCAATTTTAAAGATCAGAATGAGAGATTTTTCCATTGATTTATCTGAATTTAACTTTTCTTTTTTAGCAATAAATATCAAATTCAAACTTGACAAGAATGCAATTTCTTCGTCACTTCGTAGGTACATTTCATTTTTAATTAAGATAACCATTCGTCCACTTCGCAAGCATACCTCTACTGCTCTTCATAAATGGAAAAGAAAACAAATCTGTCTTCTGCTGTGGATTTCTTCAAAAGAAATCCGCCATCTGCCGTGGATTTCTTCAAAAGAAATCCGTCATTTGCCGTGGATTTGCAAGTTTGAGGCAGCACGTGTCGTCATGAAGTGAGAAACTCTGCAATCAATTTTAGCAGTCGAGACTGCAGATGTACATTTGTGTTAAAGTTTAGTAAATTGACACTGATAGGCTGTTAAGAGAGTTAAACGTTTTTTATTGCTTTGTACTTTTGGTACGTGTTTAATAAGACGTTTGTGAAGAGTAAATGCAAAGAGAAAACGTCTACCTCTCTATTATTTGATAAATTAATCAAGATATTACAATAAACGTCTTTATGCATTCATTCCCTTCCCTTGTTTTAAAATGATAGCTGATTTCTGCCATAACACACTCAGATCGATTTTTGTAAGTTTGAAAAGGCCCTTTATTATTATCGTCCTTTCGCTACAAATTATTTTAATTTTGTTCTTTGCGATGAACGTGGCTTTGGAACTTCATTAGAAGAAAAGTTCAATTCAGATGAACAAATGGGAAAATCCTCTTTCTGATCGGTAATATTGATGTTTGTTCGTATGATCTTCGTGTCAAGACCATGAATTGCTGTAGTTACGCCTCTATCCCCCACGGCCACCCCTCTCACACTCCCTGTCACCCCGAAACAGTCTCGACGCCGCGAAGGTCTTTCACCAACCGTTCACCAAAGGCGAACGTTGCAAGGGCTGCTACACGAAATATTGTCCGTTTCATTCAAAATCACATATCAGAAAGTCTAATTTTATGCGCAAATTACTATCAAAATACTAGCATATGATACATCATTTTATTCCTCTTTTCATGATCTATCCATTGCTGGTGAGAAAAATATATAGTTTTATTTAAAAAATTAAAGATGATTAAATTTAACGAAAACTAAAAATATTATAGACAATTTCTCTACGGCAAGTTACTTGCCCCATGATTCTGCATTATTCAGCGAAAACTGCATTCCGATATCTTGAACCGTTTAAAAGTTATGAGGGTGGTCCATAGTTTGTGGGACATCCTGTATTATGTGCACTTTTTCTTAAATTCTGGGATCGCTCCCTTACCCGTAATGAAGATGAATTATAAATTTAGAGGAGACAAGCGTTTTTGGCAAGAATTTATAAGAAAATATTAGTTTAGTAAGCTTGGTAGCTACTAGCTTAGCTAAGCTGTTAACTCAGTAGCTTGATAAGAAAAGTTAGCGTATTTGGAGGGTTCGAATCCCAACTCCGGATTGGATGTTTGCTTGTGACACGGTGGAGGCGGCTTCCAGCCACCTTCTGTCTGCTTTTAACTCTCTTCCGTCCCTTGCCAGATTGTTGACCATCCCCAGAATCAGGCACGTTGAGACGGAACTATGGGCCACCTCTGGAAACTGAAGTGTGGCAGGGAACCCTCAAAGAAAGGAAGAAAGTATTCGGGGAAACCGTGGGAAAGGGAAGAGATGTCGGGGTGAAGAGTCGGCTTAAGACTGAAAGGCCCAGCGTCCTCGTAAAAATTGCATTTATTGGAAATTATTTTTTGGGGAATATAATGCCCCGCATCTGGAAACTTGTGGATTGGCGACCATGACATGGACTGTAGGTTGTATATTTTTTAAATACTCTCTACATGGACCTCCAAGGATTTCAAATATTTGTTTTACTCCCATTCCCCCCCCCAGAGACCGAAACAACGTTCTAGGTCATTTTATCCATTACTTTTGTTACCCCTCCTTGGCTGAGCAAATGCAGCCAAAACGACACTTATGTTATTTGCATTGAATAGGACGGGGATGGTCAGAGTATTTTATTTTGCCGCTCGAACATTTAGCTGAGATTCTTTTAAATACTCCAAGTGCATAATGTTTACTGAGGATTTCCATCCCCAAGCCAGGTTGGAACCTACTAACGTGGGTCTGTGTGGTAACTCATGTATCATTGGGCTTGGCGATGGATTTAATTATTCATTCCTGCTTGCATGGGTTTGGTCGATGGTAGATTTATGTAAACGAAAGAAAAATTTCAAGCGGGTTCAAACACTTAAAAAATATGGAACAGTAAGTATGTCTCATGGCATTGTAGGCCATGTCGGCCTCTAGCTAGCGTCCACCGTTGGTGACGGGGTTCAAAGTCTGATAGACCCATCTGGAATTTAAGGTGGATAAAGCAGTTTTCTCGGGGTTCTCCGGTTTCCCGTACCTTTCATTTCTCCACGACTCCATCACATCGTATCTTCGTACTCACCTCTCCACCAAATAAATCATACACCTTAGTTATGACACTAAGGCTGCGGCACTGGCATGTTGGCCCATTGCGGCCCACGTGCGCCGTGGCCTCTCGTGACGGAATGCCGGGTATGCGCCGGCGCAGCGCGCCCCCCGTCAAGGTTGCGAACATTTACGAAGCACCTCTCGGCACGTCTGCAGGTTCATCGTTTTGTTTGAGGCATTAAAACCGGTACGGACCAACTTGGTTTTGCGATACTTTTACAGAGTTCCTTATTTGTGAAATTTGTTGGAAATAGTGACTAAATGGCGATTACATCACGTTATGAATTTTTAAAAAAATGGAAGTTATATTTTATGTTATTTGCATTAAAGAACGTTTAGATATTCTGCTATGCAAGTCAAAAATTGATCTTTGATAAACTGTATTAATTTCTCATTTTCTCTCTCTGAAACGTTTGATTTTTTTTAATGAATACGTATCTTCTCCATGCCTTTTCCTCATACATCAGGACTCGCTTACGCGTGATTTTAGTTCGTCGCCAGAATGACAGTAAATTTATTAACTTCACAATATGGAATGCACACCAAAGTTCCACATTTATCTTTTCGTACCCTCCAGTCCTGATAAAGTCACGTTCCGCCGGCCGGAGCCGCTCCTGGTGGACCCGTGCCCAGAGCCCGGCGCAGAGCGGTTGCCTTGGCCGCGCCAACGGGGCCGTGCCGCGTCGCAGCGCCCCCGAAGCAGGGCGCCGGCGCCAGGTCATCCCGCGTGGGCGGATGGCCTCCTTCCAGCCCTCCGCCCGCTGCTGGGCGCTTGCCACCCAAGTTAGGCCCTGGTAGCGGAACGAAATGAGTGCGTCCCCGCTCGCAAACAGTTTATCCGGGCCCGCTTTATAAAAGCTTATAGCAAGCACAAGTAGTGTTATTGCGTGAAAAAAATACAAATAGGCCCTTTTTTCCCTGGGCCCGTCTGCAATACGGGCCTTGTGGGGGCCGTTTATCCGGGCGCACTGATATAGCAAGCACAAGTAGTGTTATTGCATTAAATAATAAAAATAGACCCTTTTTGTCCGGGGCTCGTCCGCATTACGGGCCTTGAGGGACGCCTTTCTTAGACCCGCTTTATACGCTTCCTTTCCACGAACGATTTCGGGAGTTTTGGGGAACGCCCGCATGCGCAGGGCGGCTTGTGGGGCCGCAGAGCCGCTGCACGCATGCGCGCCTTCGGTACAACTCCCGAAATTGTTCGGCAAAGGAGAAGTTTAAAGGGGGGCACGCTGTTCTGCAGTGAAGTAGTGTCCCGAATAAATAATTGTTTTGCTCAGTATAACACTATTCTCTTACGTCAATCCGTGGTTCCGTGGATCTTTGTAAAGGTGTCTTTCAGCATCAAAGCTCATGGCCCATGGATGATGATCTAATGAAAATGTGATAGCATTGTGTAATAGTGTGACATGAGTGCCATGCGAAACGAGATGACGTCGGGGAATCCTGCCGGGAGCTGGTTTTGGTCACCGCAAATTCCTCATGGATCGGACGGAAATTGTGCTCTGCGCGCCCCTGGTGGAAGACAGGTGCACGACCCGCTGGACCACGAGCCCCACTCCCTCGTTGTTGACGTATGGCCCTTAAAAAGTGCACTGAATGCATATTAATGTGTACTGATACGAGTATGTACACGGCGTATCAATGATCTCCGTGCTTCATTGTTGTTCCTGGTCTGTGGCAGCATTACTAATCCTTACAGCCCATGTCACGTTCTCATGACATGCTCGCCGGCGTTGCAATTAAACATGCCCAGTAATTTTCAGAAAAGTGATACAATAACAGGGCAATAACGTCTGACACAAAGTTGTTATCATTGCAAAGTTCCATAGGAATCATTTTCAATTTCTATTGCCTCTATCCTTTTCATTTTTTCTTATGCACTTGGTGACATCATAAGTAGACTACGTCATCGGAAAGGCTGCTTCTATTGTTGGCCACTAGGTCACTGTGAGTGTCTGTGAGTTAAGACACACTGTGTGTCTTAAATGTCAAGCACAAAGATTTGCTGTGTATATAGAACCCAATCGTCAGGGCATTGCTTTATTTCGAAGATTTTCTCATTGAAGAGTTTTGTACAGAAAGTGTTAGTTTTTTAATCCCTGTTTAAGATAATTATTTGTGATGTAATTTTTAAATAAGATATTACTGTTCAATGTTAATAATTTTCATGAATTTTTAGTTCATATTCTTTAAATAATAATATCTTGGGACGATTGACGCAAAACATTAGGTAAGTAACCTTCCTCCAGTTTAGGTCTGGGACTATAACAAATTGTTCAACATTAAGACCGTTTCCTTCCGGTTTTAATGTACATAATGTTCTTTATAAATTTTATTTTTCTGTTCATAGATGTTTCATGATAGGAGGAGTATATCCTTTGGATATCGTTAGTGCATTCGACAGTTGATTTACTTTTATCTCGGCCCAATGTATTGGTACATGCTTATTGAATTTTATCAGACGCATAACGAATTAATTAGGTTATCCATATTTTTTGTTTTTTATCTTCTTGATGTTCATAAAGACTTCGTAAAATTTACATTGTGTATTTGGAGAGCGATTGTATCAGCAACGCGGCAAACTATTCCACGCATGTGCAGTCCGGCTATAAATCCATGACAGAAGAGAAGGACAAGAGGTTGTTAAACCAGTGGTCATTGATCGGGCACTCCCAAACGTTTGATCTCTCTTTTGATCGCTTGCTTGCGTTTGCTGTAGTGGGAGCCACTCATGTGCGTATCCGTGCCTGCCCATACATTTGGTGCGAGGCGGAGTGAAGGCATTAAAACTGGAAGAGGGTAAACTGGAAGAGGGTAGAGACTATTTAATAAATGTAATAAGCTGCACATTTGGTTACTGGCTACTTCCCTGCCCTGTCAGTGCAATATTCATGGCAGACATACTCTGTGAACTGTTTCAGTCCTTGCAAATAGATCATCTCCCGCTCTATGAAGAGAAAAGTTAGTGTTAAATTCAGTTGTTTGTGTCGTGAATATCTATACAACAATTACACTTAATAGTAGTGAAACATGTTCGTTTTGGACGGTTCCGTCAAAATGATTCCGTCTTTGCCGGTTTCCTTCTTATATGAGCGTCCGAGGATGCGATGACCTTTTGCAATAATGTATCTGAAATGAAAGCATCTTAGACTCTGGAGTTCCTTGGTTCGAGTCCTTACTGTGTTAGATTATTGGTATCACTAAGCAGCTAGGTCGAAAGTGTTAAAAGCATCAGCACAGTCGATTAGCAGGGCCTGGATGGGTATTCTAGAGATGGATGCTTTGTTGAATAATTTTCGTGGTTGCCTCCTATTAATTCCATGCGGATGCCGGAGTAGAACCTCAAATAAGGGGACGCGAATTGTACTTTTCGTAAAATCCTTCCTTCCCTACCATGGCCCCCGTTTCTAACACTCCAGCCGCTGTGGCAAACCGTGAACTGAAACGCTCCTGAGTAAGAATGACATGTTTGTCGCAACAGTTGAAGTGATGGACTCGCTCTCTCTGATGACTACACTAATTCCCTCTTAGAATTTCGTATGGAAAAATTTAGCCTGTAAAGATAGATCAGCATCAGTCACCTGTGAGGATTCTCACTTGTCTTTACACTTTTTTGCTGGCAGGGAGCTGACAGCGCATCGACTCTGGTTTTTACTCTCGAAACATTCATAATAATTATTAATTAAAGTAATACTTATAAATATATATTTTCTGGATTCTCTTAATGTTTTCCATGTACTTCTTCATTGGTTGGGCACTGTTTTTCTCTTCTTCCCTCACGCCAAGCCACTGCTGCCCCTTGGCAGAATTAGGTGATTCGCAGGTCGCTCGTGTGTGGGGGGAGCGCGGTTTGCACCGGAAGAGGCTAGACGGCCTTCCGCGGGCCAAAGGTTTCTTCCTTGCGAGGGTTTCCTGTTTACGGCCGACTCGCACCGCCGGGGACGCCCTCCCGCCCGCTTAAGCCCGAGTCAGGGTAGACACTCTGAAAAAACGGAAAAATCAGGGAATTAGGGGAAGAATTTATAGAAGTTAGGTAAAAAATTTGAGATAGGATTAAATTAATTCTAAGAGCGAATTTGTATGGTCATCAGAGAGAGCGAAGTCCATCATTTCAACTGTTGTGACAAACATGTCATTCTTACTCAGGAGCGTTTCAGTTCACGGTTTGCCACAGCAGTTGGAGTGTTACAAATGGGGGCCATCGTAGGAAAGGAAGGCTCAAGTGTAATTCGCGTCCCCTTATTTGAGGTTCTACTCCGGCATCCGCGTGGAATTAATAGGATGAAATGTCTTTTTTTTCTTTTCAATTTAGAACAATACCGTTTAGTACAGAAATTAATTTGGAGGAAGACAAAAGGAAATGACCCATTTTTCGTCGATTTCGACTAATACGTAATTTGTTATCTTTTTCCGTCATTTTGAATGTATTTTTTTCGGATTTAATAGATTTTTAATATAATTTTAAATGGTACTTGCTTCAGATAATATTTACGAGATGCAATAAATGTTCTCCACAGAATTACTGGGTATTCTATTTCTTCACTCAGTAATTGTAATATCAGCCGTTGTGAATGTATAATCTAAAGTTCTTTTTGGAGAGTTTTTCTTACGAAATGGTTTTGCTATCATTTTTTTGTCATTTTTCTTTGTCTTTAAGGTCATTATAAAACATTTTAAGAGCATTTTCTTGATCATTTTTGGCGATGTTCTAAGTCGTCAAAATCCGCCGTCTTACTTGTAAAACTAGATATTATTTCTAAAAAAAGAGTACAGTATACTTCGCTCAATTTCCTTTCGTTGAGTTTTTAAATTCGTACTTGATCACGGCGCAATCAGACAGCTGACAAATTAGTTGCAGGCATCCTTTAATATTTTCTTTAGAGTGTGAAATACTCCACAAATTTTGTCAATGAAAAAATTTTAAAATGTTCTGGAAAACTGGGAAAAGTGTCGGAAATTTGTTTCAGGAAGTGAGTGGCCACCCGCCAATGTTTCTATTGCGACGCACAGGATGGACTTGTAAGAAAGGCAGATCGGACTTCAAGACCGTAAGGCGAATGGGATATGGAGCACTCTGAATAATTAGATTTAAAAAGAAAGGAGCCGTGAAAAGTTGTAAGTGCTCTTGGTTTCAAATTTAATTATGTATGATGGGTTGCAAGTTGCAGAAGATCACCGAAGTGACAAACTAGAAAATAATTGCGTAATGGGTCTTGATGAAATGTTCGTTGTGAATTTGTGTATCAATTTTGAGAAAATATCTTATAAACGGTTAATTTTACGAGACTGGCGTGCTTTAACTTTCTTATGCAAGTTTTCGTCGAGGTATAATAATGCTGGCACCGCGTAGTTCTTTCCTTGGCCGTCGGGCTGCGCTTGTGATAGCGAAACGACCATGACTACCCATTAGTCATTACGAAAATGGACACCCAACCAGGCGTGCTGAGAGTGTTAACTTCAACCGTTGACAGATGGCAGCAGAGCAAATGCTTTTTTGCAACAGAAAGTGTATTCTCCTTTGCATTATAAAGCATATTAATTCTTCTTTGATCGTTTTGCAGAAAACCATTTCCGTTCGTTATATATTTGAAAAGTCACTCTTTTAATATACGTTGAGATAGAAACATTTGGGCTTGTGGCTAAGATATGAAGGTTGTACCTATATATTTCTTAGCATTTGCATTTCTCATTTTCACCATTAAAACTATTCAAATGTTTCATGCCATTTACGTTCCTTTTCACACTAATGTGGGGTTCATTTAATTAATAGTGGTGTTTTATGAAAATTGAAACATTATTATTATTATTATTATTATTATTATTGTTATTATTATTGGATAATTTGGAAGAGTTTAAGTTGTTTTGGGTAAATTTTAAATTAATTTAATTAAATCATTCCCTCACTTCATTAAAATGTTTACATTAAAACCCCAAGGTGAGTGTTACTTACAGAAAATAAAGGTCAATTGTTATGTTCTTCGTGATTTTATGATGCCTGTATTTTCCCGAGAGGGTCAAGCAAATTGACATAGCCCATTGTAATTATTCCGTCACCACAGCTAGTTCCACACACCATTCGGTTCCGTAATTAAAGTAATTTATAATACTGTTAGAGGTTTAAACAATGAGTGTGTTGGTTCTGGTATTAATAATTCCACTCATTTACGAATATTTAAATAAAAAGGCGATTAATATTCGTTGCCGCATTTAATTACGAACACACCCATTCTTCATTCCGCCGTGGACCCCTGTGCATCGCTTTGGACGACCCTCGCGGTGGCATCCCAGTGGCCCGTGTGTGAGCTGCATCGCCTCTCGCCGAACTTCCGGTCCGCCCAGCATCCTGTAGCAGCTGCCTTTCATCGGTGCTCAATTGTTTGTACGGATGCGCGCGCTCTCCGCCATTAATTTCCAGGAGGCGTTCTGATCAATGTGGCCGCGTCGCATATGATTGTCCTAAACAGGAAGTTACGAAATGAAACCGCCCTTGGTGTCAGTCGAATTATCTTCGTGAAAAGAAAGAATCGGTTGTTCGTAATTGCGTCGAAGACAACTGGTACACAATTACAAATAACAGACATTACTTTCGTGAAATGTACTTTTTTTTTAATTTTTCAAATCCGTGTTCATTGTTTGCCTCCTGTGAACTCGTTATATATCAGTGAGTTCGAATGCCACGTGTATTGAAACTATTCAGTATTCCCTTTATATTCATTTTATTAATGTATTTCCCCATTGCACTGAATGAAAGGTTAGTACAAAAGAAACAAAATCCGAATAGGAGTTTTTGTCTTTAGTTTATTGTAATTTCAGTTCAGTTCGTCCGAATAAAATGTGATACATTTTAGTTTATTTTGCATAGCGGTCGAAAAGAAAATGACACGTGTCCAAAACATGCGTATTTTGTGTTCACGGACATTAAGGCGCATATTTACTGGAGCAAATTTGTGTTATACCCGCGTATTCAGTTGTTCGAATAGGCGTGCAATATTTATTCATCTATTAATTTTTAAAAAGTTATTTAACAGCTATTTAAGCGGCTTAACTAAATTTTTAAACAAAACAAATCCACAACACAAAATATTAACGGAGTAATTGAAACTCTTGTATGGAGGGCGTGATCATGCGAGACTTGAATATTAATAATTGAAGGAGAGCCAAAAATATTTTAAGACAGATTATGAGCGCAACAAAATTTTACAGTGTTAGTAATGATCATTTTTATTAGTTCATACACGTACGGATTATTATTTGTATCACTTTCTTCGATTGTTTGGTTTTTTAGCCTTTCTAATTTGTTTTTTCTTTCCTCTCTCAAAAACACTTCAACCACTAACTACTTTCACAGATGCGTAATTCAATGAATTATTGCAAGAACTATCTCTAACGTAGTAGAGTCAATTTTAACAACTCTAATATTGTGATAATAAGTATGCTGTTAGAAACAAAACACGTACTTTACAGCGAATGTTAAATATATCTGGAATTCACAAAAATAAAAATGATTTTCTGTCCATGAAGAGCTGCATTAAATGTCATTGATATTCGCGTTCTCTCGGCGTGCCGCGGAATTGTCTTAGTACTTTGAGTCAAAATAAAAGTATCTGACATTTCGAGAGATATCGAGATTTTGCTTTTTTGAAAGACAGCTTTCTGGATATTCCAAATGATTTCAAAATCGTACCAAAAAATGACTGAGGTAATTCACTTATATGTTGTTGTAAAAACTACTAGTTTCGTGTAAACGGCGCTACGACATTGTATTTTCTTGCAAAACGTGGGGTGCCCAGTACTATTATTTACTCACGAACGTGTCATATTACGTTGGATGCACGGATTTCGTTGTTATTTTTTTTTATCGCTCTTGCCCCTGTGAGGAGACGTGAAAGCAACCCGCTTGACACAAGCATCCGCGTCAGCAGCCGCGGGGGCCACGGGCAGCACGCCCTAGGGCGCCAAGGTCACGGCGGTGGCGTTATTCGCGGCACTATGCTGGCACCATCAGCAGCTGCAAAAATAAAGAAATGTTAGAACCAACAATTCTAGGGAAACAAATAACTAAGTTACTAAAATCGAAAGAAAAATAAAATAAATTAAAAAAATAAATATGAAATAAAATTCATGAAAGAAATTGAGAATCCAGAAACAAAATAATCAAATTTGGAAATCGAAACATGGTAATGGTTAATTGGAGTATTCTCCGTTTAATCGACATACATGATGGAAGATATCTTGTAAGCAAAACTAAAGGAAAGGGAGATGATCGTTCTAGGGCTGACGTGCTATTAATGCCACACCGTTTAGTAATGGGCGGAGACCCAGTGGAAGGTTAAGTACTTAGAAGTTATGAGATAATTCAACTGTCAAAGAAATTGTCTTCCTTACCATTGGCAAAACAAATTGTCAAAAATTTGAATAATTTTTACATCGAAGTTCAGTATGTATTAAGTCTAAACAATTATGTTTGGGTGGTAGATAGGGCCTACAGTCCGAATAAGTAGATTAAATAAACTTTGGTGCGAGAAAACAAATACACCCTAAGCAGGATAAGGGGATGTAAAACTGGTGCGGGAGAGCTCATTGATTTTCTGTAGACAGTTTGCCTTCTTGTTTATAAACAAATGGAAAACCATATATTTTGTGCATTTTATGACTTACGAAAGGGTTAATTTAGATGTATTTGGGAAGCTGTGGAACAAACCTACAAATTATGATTTATGGGTTTCAAAAACAGTCGTTTTTATGTTTTTCTGTAAATGAATCATATGTAGCGTAAACATTAGCTTGTATGTTTATTTACTGTAACTCATTTATTTAGTACTAAAATAGAGCACATTAATATTATTTTTTTGTTTATTAAAACCTTCATAAATATTACTGGTGCAATCCGGCGTAAATTCATGAAACACATTAGAATTAATTCAACAAATCGTAGAAAAACGAGATTTATTGTCGGTGTTTATTCGGATGTTGCAAATTCTATAAATTTTCAACCCATTACTCAATGGCGTAATTTTAGATGACCTCGCGTCTGATATTGAATGACAGAGCACTCCCAAAGTTCCACTTCCGTAACTGCAGGGCGGTGAATTCATCCGCCTTGCTGTGTTGATATATTGACGCCTCGACTCGTTTCCGATTTTGTGCTTTTTTGTGCGATGTTGGATTACGCACGACGTACACGGCACGAAGTTTTTATGTTTTATTTATATTCTCTGTACTCATTTCACCGCCGGATTGAAACGACAATAGCACAAACGGACAACGATCTGCTTTATCGACATCAGGTAATTTACGGAAAACAATACACTGATTGCCGCCGCTTCCATTGAGCATGGTTCACCCCTTTCCGTATCTCGCCATTCTCCCTGCCCCGTTGTGTGTTCGGACGTCGAGGCCCGTGATCGCCCACACCAACGCCCGCCGTCCTGCCGGCACCATCGCCCACCCTTCCCCTCCGCACCATTGCCCGCTGTCCCGGCTACGCCATCCCCCGCCCTACCGCCCGCGTCACCGCCCGGCCTCCAGAGCCATCCCCCGCCCTCCTGCCCTTGCCATCGCCGGCCCTCCCGCCTGAGCCTTTCGCCTGCGCCGTCGTTCACCCGCACCATCGCTCGCCCATCCACGCCATCGCCTGCCCACGCCATCGCCCACCCACGCCATCGCCCGCCTACGCCATCGCCCGCCCACGCCATCGCTCGCCCACGCCATCGCCCGCCCCACGCCATCGCCCGCCCACGCCATCGCCCGCCCACGCCATCGCCCGCCCACGCCATTGCGCGCCATCGCCCGCCCACGCCATCGCTCGCCCACGCCATTGCCCGCCCACGCCATCGCCCGCCCACGCCATCGCCCGCCCACGCCATTGCGCGCCATCGCCCGCCCACGCCCACGCCGTCGCCCGCCCACGCCATCGCCCGCCCACGCCATCGCCCGCCTACGCCATCGCCCGCACACGCCATCGCTCGCCCACGCCATTGCCCGCCCACGCCATCGCCCGCCCACGCCATTGCCCGCCCAGGCCATCGCCCGCCCACGCCATCGCCCGCCCACGCCATCGCCCGCCCCACGCCATCGCCCGCCCACGCCATCGCCCGCCCACGCCATCGCCCGCCCACGCCATCGCCCGCCCACGCCATCGCCCGCCCACGTCATCGCTCGCCCACGCCATTGCCCCGCCCACGCCATCGCCCGCCCACGCCATCGCTCGCCCACGCCATCGCCCGCCCACGCCATCGCCCGCCCACGCCATCGCCCGCCCACGCCATCGCCCGCCCTCGCCATCGCCCGCCCACGCCATCGCCCGCCCACGCCATCGCCCGCCCACGCCATCGCCCGCCCACGCCATCGCTCGCCACGCCATTGCCCGCCCACGCCATCGCCCGCCCACGCCATCGCCCGCCCACGCCATCGCCCGCCCACGCCATCGCCCGCCCACGCCATCGCCCGCCCACGCCATCGCCCGCCCACGCCGTCGCCCGCACACGCCATCGCCCACCCACGCCCTCGCCCGCCCTCGCCGTCGCCCGCCCACGCCCTCGCCCGCCCACGCCATCGCCCGCCCACGCCATCGCCCGCCCACGCCATCGCCCGCCCTCGCCGTCGCCCGCCCTCGCCGTCGCCCGCCCACGCCGTCGCCCGCCCACGCCGTCGCCCGCCCACGCCGTCGCCCCCCCACGCCGTCGCCCGCCCACGCCGTCGCCCGCCCACGCCGTCGCCCGCCCACGCCGTCGCCCTGCCACCCCATACCCTGCCCTACCGCCTGCGCCATCTCCCGACCTGCTTCCGAGCCATCACTCGCCCTCTTGCCCGCGCCATCGCTCACCTCAACTCCTGTCCCCATTAGTTTCACCCCTCTCGTTCCCCGCTCCCGTATCTTTCCCATCGCCCGCCCGCCCACCCCTCCTCCTCTCGCTCACCGCATCGCCCGCCAGCCGCCGTGCGCCCTCCGGGTTGAGTCGCGCCTTGCGCACTTATCCGATGTGTAATCGCCACGCCCACCCGCCCGCCCGCCCGCCCGCGCAAACGAACCGGAACGAAACGCATATGGAGCGCGCGTTTGTGTATCTGGAGTGGTGAATGGGTGGCTGATCGCAGAGCAAGCGGGCGCACCTGGACGCGCCACAGGCGGAAGCAATCGCTTCAGAGGAGGGAGATCGGGGGCGGAGCAGCCACGAGCGTTCGTCGGGCTGCGCTCTCTGCGTAGTACTTTGTTCGGGGATTGCGGTGGCTGCTGGCAAGGGGATTTGACGAAGGGTTTGGTGGAGTATTACGCACTATGTGTATTTTTTTTATAAGCGGAGGAACTTTATGTGGTTATGACAAAGCTTCGCATTGTTCAAAACCTGCCTTTCAGAAACGAAGTCTACACAAAAGATGGATTCAGGAATGATGATAAAACCGGCAGTGAAAGTGAGAGTCTCGATCAAAAGTTGATAAAAGATAGAAATAAGAAGTTATAGCACGTAGAATGAATTACACTCGTGTTCCGAAATTATCCCTCCCATATAATTATTTTAAAGAAGAGAAGGTTGAGAAAGATGAAAATGAGTTGTGATATGCTGGAATAAGCAGATACGTTCTTTCTCATGTAAGAGAGATAAGATTGTCCTAGGCTTAGGAGGCAAAATTGTGATGATTCGGACAGATATTGTAGAAATTCTATGATATCTTGGCGGCAGAGCGCAAGAATGCCGTCCAATAGACCTAACTCGACACAATGAACTGATTGTTCCATTATTTCCATGTCGAATATTCAAGAAAAGAAATAACGTGGGCGTATGGGGGATGGTTGATCGGTTGTAGGATAATGCTGTTCATACAACCACTAAAATGATACACACAACCAGTTTCTCGAGACATTCCTCGCGGTTCCATAGCCAAAAGAACGCAAATACACCACTTGGGCGAAACTAGTTTTTCGTTTTATCAACCTCAATGTTGCAAAAGGGTATTCTGAAAGTATCGAAGACCATAATTTCCACCGTTTATTCCTTGTAAAACTCATCAGTTTTGAGAATAGAAGGTAACATCTCATCTTCTTTAAATCCAATTTCTGAATCTTCGTAATGCACAATAGATGGGGAAAGCTTGGTGAAAATTAGCTTCTAATGTCGGCAAGTTTGCATCATGCGATGCAACTTTGTGCTCCTAGTGGGCTTGTATGGAACGAGCAGATCTTATCTATGCAGGTGGCATTTTAGAGTCAGATTAATCGGACTTTTGCCAGCTAGCAATACTTCCAGACCTGGGACCCGTTCTTTAAAATGTATTATCCACGACTGGGGGTAAGGAAAACATGTGAGGTATTCCCATCAGCATACCTAGCTTTTTTTCTGAAACCTGAACTTTTTATTTCGTGACACAGCTTTTAAATCGATTTGTATTAGAATGTTACAGCTTGATTTTTGTCCTAGCCGGAAATCGAACCTGGGACCGCCTCACAGTGCGCTGCCCATGAGCTACTCGAGGAGCACCTTTTAGATCTTAATATAAAATTTGTATAGTTTATGGCTGGTGGTGATAATAAGTATTAACATTTTGTGTTTGGGTGGCAAAAGAATAAAAATCTTGTTGCTTCTAATGAAGAAGCTCCGTTTGGAAGAAAACTGAAGCGAACAATGGGAAGACCAACTCCGTCCCGCGTGAACGTTCTGGAGCCACCGGAGAGGCTCCGACCGTGGCGAAGGCCGAGTTCTCCACGGCATCATGAGGCGCAGGCGGGCGTGGTGGGTTGGGGCGGGGAACGGGAGCACGAGGGGAGGCAGGGTGAGGTGGGGCAAGGAGGGATAGGGCAGGGGACGGGAGGATGAGGTGAGACGAGGTGGCTGACGGGAGGGCGAGGCTGGGCGGGGTGGGGCTGAGCGGGACGGGACGGGTTGAAGTGGGACGAGGGACGAAAGGAGGACGAACTGAGGTGGGGCGGGGCGGAAAACGGGAGGATGAGGCGGGGTTGCGGAGGGCGATGCGAGGCAGGGTGGGGCGTGGCGGGGCGTGGCGGGGCGTGGCGGGGCGTGGCTTGGCGGAGCAGGCGGGATTGGCAGGGCGGGGCAGGGCGTGGCGGGGCGTGGCGGGGCGTGGCGGGGCGGGGCGGGGCGGGGCGTGGCGGGGCTTGACGGGGCGTGGCTTGGCGGGGCAGGGCGGGGTTGGCAGTGCGAAGTGAGGCGGGGTGGGACGGGAGGACGAGGTGAGGAGAGGCGGGGCGGGGCGGGGCGCGGTGGGTGGGTCGCGCGGGTGAAGAGGCGCTAACGAGGCCCTCCGCGCGACGCGAGCGCCCTCGCGCCCCGCGAGGAGGGGCTCATTCCGCGCCGCGCGCCGCGCAGCACTCGCTCGCCGGGCTGCTTGCGTCACAGCGCGCGCTAATGAGCCGCTCCTCATTAGGCGGAATTAAATAAAGTGAGTATGGATCCTAGTAGCCGCATACCAATACGCCAAAACCTATGTACAAGGTGAAGGGCGATTCTAAAGGTATGTAAGGGTTGAAATCGATTCGAAATTTAGAGAGAAAAAGTCGAAAACGTTTTAGCGCTATCTGCTTTCTGAGTGGCACGTACATCATGATCACAGCTGCATACAATAAATGCTCTTTTTACTTGCAATCGCAAAGCAATACCTCTCTCGTGGAATACTGCATTCGAGCTAACGTAAGAAATTTTATCGCCCAACTTCGGTAGTGATCGTTTTGCCATGGGTGCTCTTAGGCGGTACAGACTTGTCAAAAGAAATAAACAAAAAACCCTCGAAACTAATACCTGTTTTATCGAACACGATTACAGTGCCTGGTATTTCGAAAAATAAGATACAAGTAGACAACGATTTTCATTAGCTGTTGCAGCTTTCTTGAGACTGCAACTATACGCCAAACCCACATGCCTTTTAGGAGATAGTGTATAAGGTGCATAAACTGAGTATTTGAATACTTCGATTTTTCTTTGATGGTGCGAGCCGAATTCAGATGACAGAAAGTAAATGAGCGGTAAGTCTCGGATTCCCAGTCGTAATAATGTGTCCGGTCATGAATCTGATAAGTCTCCAGAATTAAAATACGTGTGTTAAATATATATTAACTGGGCAACGAAATTAATGTGTTAATGGCATATATTTATGAGAGTGTTTGGAATTAATTGCATTCATTTTTTTATTAATTCAAATTTTCAAAATAATCAAATCAAATTTTATTAAATTAAATCAATTTTTTTCAAAATATTTCTAGATTTTCAGTGTAATGCGATATTTCGATATCAGTAACCGATATTTAAGAAAAATACCTTTCAATACAAAAAAAGTTTCAAATCATCGCCACCCTTATATTAATTAATGGGCATAACCGTCTGCTGTCTCGTGATACTGTAGCGATTACAAGTCCAAGTGGTAAGGTTCTGATCAGAAGTCGTTTCATGTGCCCGATGCTTGAACGTTCAGGATCCCTCCTTTCTGGTGGGAAGAGTTTCGGGACCAGGTAAACAACTGGGAAGAACAATAGCACCCTCTGGGAACAAATTCTAAAGGGTGGCTCTTCTGACCAGACGTTTCCGTGCTTTCTTACGATCGATTATTGGGCGGATGCTCCTGCAACATCCGAAATAAAGGCCGTCAGATCGGATCAAATTGGATAGTCTGGATTTACGTGAATTCTTGCATAAAAGTATCTCCATTTCGTAAAACTATTTTGTTTTAATCTTTGCTTTTTAGCAACACTCCCTTATCTAAACATCTCTAAACCGAAATTATACTTAATAAAGTAAAACTATATCGTGCAGAACTTCGGTAAAACAAATGTCTTCATAACTCGAATTGTTCTCATTCTCTCTCCACTTTTTTCAAATGTTAGGAAGTCAGTAACTCGAACTGTGCTGAATGAAAATATTCGACTTCTTTTTTTCTGTTTTTTTCTTTCTTTTCAGAATCGAAATGTCCTCGTTCCACCGTATGTAATGTGAAGAGAGATACATCCTGGCGGGTCGGGGGAAACGTTTGGGGTCCAGCACATTGGAATTTTTCCGAGTGAATCTCCGCATTGCGCGGTCGGCATTTGTATTTCGGGTTATGTTTTGGTGGAGAGAGAGAGAGACAGAGAGACCGACAGACAGAGAAAAATATGGATCCGACTGAGGCCGCGTTGAAAACGTGCCTACGAAAACGGTCCGCAATGAGAACTTGGGCATTATTCACTTCATTGCGCCCAAGGCCTGGGTCTATACAGGATTTTCCGGGCCATTTGAGCTCCCAGTTTTCTGCGCCCTGCGCCCGGCGTGGCCGCCGCCGGCCCTCCGACGACATCCGATGCGAGTCGGAGAAACTGTCCGGCGAAGCGTGCGGGGAAGTCGGTATCGGGCATGTTTAGAAAGCGGCGCCGTATGTTTACAAACTGCAGCGTGTTGGGTGTATACACAGGAACGTTTGCATTATGTACCACGCGCATGAAGGTCGTTTTCTTCCCACACGTGTGGACTGCACATATTTTAATGCTCTGTTGTTTCAGCAGAAAGCGACAGTTGTGTTGAGTAATTGCGAATGCGTTATCAAACCGCTGGATTGACTTCACTCCTGTGTGAATTTCAAAACATGGTTCAAGTAAAATTTTCACGAAAATGTTTCTAAAAAAACTTCAGAAAAAGAAAATCAATATTTTTTTAATGTATTGAGTTTTTTTGAGTTGGTTTGGAAATCATCTATACACCAGATATCTCGAGCTTTAAAACGGCTTCTGTGTTGCTAAGGAACGGGAAATGATTCTGATTGGGAATTCAGTAACTGATTGTTGCCTTAAGATTCTGTAATAATAATTCCAATTCAAAGTAGTAGAATTGTGTTTATTATTCTGTTAGTATTGCTAATTTCGTTGTCGAATGGAATTCTCCTTAAATTAGATTAGAATTTCATATTTTGATTTATGTTGTTATTGTTACTCCAGAAATTGAAATTTATTTAGCTCTCTCTTATTTATCGATCTTTAAGAATTCAGTGGTAAAATACATACAAACTCAGAAGAGGTTTCGTGAGTAAATTCGTCCTGTTATTGACAGGTATTCCTATAATGGAAGTGCAAAAGTTGTTAAGTTCTTGGCTGGGCAAAGTAATGACTGACAAAACTTTGGGTAATAATCAGTTATAGCGTTTCATAACATGATCTAATGAACAAAACAGTCTGCACCTCGGATTAACATCCATTAAATGATAGGTTGCGCGCTGTAAGTCAGTTCATCACCTAATTCCCTGTGGTTTAGAGAACGATATTATCTCTCAAATATTAACATCATTTCTTCGATGTACTTCAAAGAAGAATTCTGATGTATCTGTTTAGTGACGGGTGCTTTACTCGTGCCCGCATGCGCAAAATCGCAATTCTGCACAAACGCTATGGCCCTGTTCACTCGTGTCGCGAGTTGCACCGCGCGAGCAGGCGTGAGCAACGACTGATTTATGGAGTGAGAGCGTATCAAAACGTGGTGCAGTTGTAGCAGCGTGGAGTGAGGCTGACAGTTAACTCACTAGTCGGGTGTCGTCATTGGGTGGCACATGCCGCTTCCATCTCTGTAAGATTGAACAAATTATCTTCTCAGAATTTGTATAAACAAATGGTCTTCTTAGATTTGTATTCGTATAATAGTCCTGGAAGTCGAAGCAAAGACGTGGCAAATGTTAAATTTCTTTGTAGATTCCCGGATAGTCCGTGGATTTATAAAGAGAGAGTCTTGAAGACTGGTCCCTGGTGAGGTAAAACGTCCATGCGGGTCCAGAGATTAACATCCCAAATATCTCGTAAGTAGTTCTTTATTCGTCAAGGACTCCGCTTATACTTCAGAAAATTAACAGGGGTGACAGTGATGTGTAGTTTCCAGATATGTGTAATAGTGAATATTTGGAATAGTAAATGTTTAAATTTAAAAATAGTACTCATATGCTAGCATTTTTGTTGTTTCATCGACATTTTCTATTTTTATATAATTTGAGATGTTTTGTTTTCTCTAAAGAAGACCTTGCAATGGAAATAAGTGGAAATTCATATGAGCGTTTATTGTTTACCTTATTACCTCACTTATTTTGACGTTATTGCCATATACTGTATGTTGGATGAACTTTGGTTATACACATGCATTTGGCGAAAACCATTTTGTGAAACGAGTCTTTATTACTATATTTCTTCGACATCGTTATATTATGTGGTTTCCATATGCATACTTATTGCTCCCCAACCTCTATATTTCCATATTAATATTTGCTTATACTCATACGTTCGCAGCAAATTTTCGTTATGCGAGCAAGAAACGTCTCTCTAAAGATTGTATAAATGGCAACCGAGCCCCCCTAAATTATTCCGAAATTTAATCGAAACGCGAAAAATTCCTACTTTTAATATCGGCGCCGATATTAAAATGCATACATTACGCCGTAAATCTCACTGGCTGCGCGAGATAGGGAAAGTGGGAGCCGTCCCTTCTCAAACACAGAGGGGGCGGCCGCTGCGACGGGCGAGGTAGGGCTGTGCCCACCTAGAAGAGCAATCGGTAATGTAGACTGTGCTCTGCGATGGAGATTGGGTATCGCTGAATAGCGTCATAGAACGTGTATAAATGTAATTTTAATGTTTATACTTGTACGTGGAGCATGTGAGTATTGGAACGAAGGGAGTTGAAGCCGAAAGTTCTGAATTTGCTCTCGTCAACACTTCATAACGTTTATAGTGGGCTTTATTGACTACTTGCATTATCTACAAGAATCCGTAGTTACGTGGACAAACCGTATTGTTTTTAATTCTATGTTTTCATTAGTGGTACGTTCATTAGTGTTACGTCAGTCATACTGGGAAAAAATCTGGAACTCCCAACATAGTTGGTATAGACGTGTTTGATGAAAAGGGGGAAATATTGGATTGATTTGATCCTTGATGATGTGAAATCGAGTGCCAAGTATGTAGAAAACGTCCATGATTGTACATCAAACGGAATACTGTTTAGTCCGTTTTTCACTAACTGCCTATATGCAGCAAATATTTTTCTTAGTGAATGATACATAAAAATACATAATATTAATACAATACATCCTGATACTCAAAGTATAAAATACTAATTATAGTATGATCTTCCGTATATTCCAAATATATTATGAATACTTCTATCTGTACAATTCGAAAATGGCCGTTCGATGACAGCGGTTTCATATCTGGTCCCCCCATTGCATTGAAGCGATAGTGATGGGTAGGATGATCGGTTGTAGTTTTTCTGATGATGGTGATGAAGTGTGAATTTGGACCAAGTACCAGACTGAATGATAAGGGGAAGTAGAGGAAAGATTTCATTAAATCTATCGTGATACTTCTTTATTCACTACATATTCCAGAACTAATGGTTTGAGGTCCAGATCCTGAACCTGCGACAGCCATCATGCTGTGACCGCTAGGATCTCTAAGGTCCTCCATATTTGTGATACGAACATATCTGAAATGAATCCTTACTTCGCGCACAGGCGGTTGGAACATGCGCAGGAATTGGTGGAGGAGATGAGGATGCTGAAGGGGCAAGAGGAACAGGAGACGCTGGCTGTAGCTATAGGGTAGTAGATGGCGGCAGGGACACAGGGATCGTAGCAGCGGAAGAAACGACTGGAGACTGAGAAACAGGAGGGAAAGATGACAGTGGGGAGAGGGAAGATCTCAGAGAGGGGATGCAGAAGGTGACGGTGGAGCAGAGGTTGCTGGTGTTGGGACAGAGGAGGGGACTGGAGCGAAGTGAAAAGTGGCAATGGAAGAGGAAGTATACTGTGATTTTCGTAACTTTGCCTGTGACAGGAATCAGCTGTTGACGGTTTATCCAATCGGGAGCTTGAACGTCAGCAACGTGAAGCATACTGACGCGAAATATAAGCTCTCGATTGGATGGCAGCGAAACAGCTAATTCCTGTCAGGGGCAAAGTTACGAAAATCGCAGTGTAAAGGAGGCAGCAGAGGCTGTGAAGCAACGTTCGCTAGCGATGGGACTGGAGGCGGCGGCGGCGGCGGCGCTGGCAGCAGGGCAGGGGGCGTGGGCGGTGGGCGCCGTGGGGATCCACCGGATGCGAGGGCGGCGCCCGGACGCGATCGCCATTATGGGCGGCTGGCCGGGCGTGCACTGCGCCTCTCTCTCCGCCACGCCCCGGCCCGCTCCGCTCCTCTCGCCCCGCCCCCGCCCCCTCACCCGCACATCGTCCTTGCTCCGTTCTGCTCCTCCCCACCCTGTCCTGCTCGGCCTCCCGTCGCCCCACTCCGCTCCTCCCAACCCCGACCCGCTCCTCCCCGCACCTCTCCGCTCCTCTCCTCTCCTCTACGCCCTGCTCGACCCGTTCCTCTCACCCCGACCGGCTCCACTCGCTCCTTCCCACATTGTCCTGCCCCACCTCGCATCACCCTTCTCCATCCCACCCCACCCCGTACCGCTTTTCCTCGTCCCACTCCTCCCCTCTCCGCCCTCCCCGATGCTCTCCTCCCCGCCACGCCCCGCTCCGCTCCGCTCCGTCGCGCCGCGGCGCAAGGCTCGGGTCGTTGGGCAATCACAGAGCACACTGTGTTTATGACGCGCGTTACATTATCGCCTGCGAGGACTCGCGATTGTTGGCGGCACATTCGCGGAAACATTGTTTTCAATGACGACGTGGACACTATAATTTTGTCGTGATTAGTAGGTGACGTAATTATCACGCATTTACGATCTGACTACGTAACCTTTCGAGGCGAGAACATTGTAAGGAATCCTGCACGCAATCAAGCAAAAGCAATTACTCTATCGTTGATGGCTGCAGTGCTATAGTTAATGCGCTGGAGTTGACGACGTTACGTGAATTAAAATAATTGTTTATCCGCACGTAATGAATACCGTAGCTATATGTACCAGAAGCGTGTCTTAACTCACTCAACTGTGCCTACACAACATCACACAACTACACAAGAATCATTTTAAATTTCATGTAAATTATATTGTGCCTAATGAGGTAATTAATTTTCATTTTTTTAAAGAAATGCTTTGTGGACATTTAGCATAAATAAATTAATACATTATATTTGTTGGTGTTTTAATAATTAAACGTACTCTTACAAATTTTACGTCAATATTACGATCACAAAGGTTTGTGAACTTCGAGAAACTCAGAAAAATTCTGAAATCCTGACAACTCGAACCTCGATATTTGAAATTATTTTATATCGAGAATATTTCTAAATCCTGACTTTCCGACACATCTACATAATTAATGTCTTGAATTCCAGTATTACAAAACAAAAACGTATATAACTCAATTTTTAAAAATTGTGTCGTTCAGAATTCTCCAACCGATATCACCAAGATTATTTGGTGCTGTGTCAATATTTTTTCCCCCATTTTCCATTACTTGTTCCATTCAGGGACGGTGCGTGCCTTCCCAGGGAAAGCCACTTCCCTCCGCGGAGAAACCGCGATGCGCGCGTGAGCTCTTGCCGAGAACGGAAGAAGGGAGTTTCCTGGACCAAAGTGCGGAATCTTGTGGAAATAACGCAGCTTTCGACTCAGTCTTTTGTTTCAGTAGCGGTGGTTGAAGCTGTTACTCGCTAAGAAATTGTTTTTGAAAAGCACTACGTAATAATAATAATAATAATAATAATAATAATAATAATAATAATAATAGAATGCGTTGTCAAATAATAATATAAAAGAACATTTAAAAGCTTATCGTTCAAAGTATTACTTTCCAGTCAACTCCTAATTCTCTTCTTTGCACAGAATAATTTCAAATTAAACTATTTGAAGACTACCTTTTTTTAAAGTGATGTTAATTCCTTCGAAGAAATTTTTAAAAAAAGTCCTAATACTAACGCAAAGCGAACAGAAAACTTAATTTAATTTTCAAAATAATTTCCCTTCATGTCATGCAGTATTACTGAAATGAGATTACAATCATGCAATTCATTCATTAAGTACAGACGCTCTTCTCTGCTTACATTTTTACGAATTTGAACGTATTGTTTGCACTTAATGCTCCTTTTTTGGAGTCATATTTACTTGTTTGCAAATGAGATCCAGGTAAATTACGAAACATTAGTTTTGTTACTTGATATCACTCTTCTGTCAGTATGTGTTGTAGAAGAAGAGCTACGTTGAATTAAATTGCTGGAATTCTCATTGTACAGAGAATGATCAATCTTAATTTTACGGTACATGCCAAACGAATTGTATGATATTTAAAATTACAAAAACAACAAAAACTTTCCTCGAAACTGAAAGAAGCATTTTATCTTTCCTTCATTTCGTTGCTTTCCAATCTCGGACAACTGTTACTTAATCTAAAACCTTCTAACAGAATGTTGCCGAGATCGTTCTGAAATTCTACGTCACTTTCATTTAATCTATTAATAAATCTTAGACATTTTCTTCACAGACCGTCTGTCAATGAGCTATGTTTTGTGTAGTTATTTTTGACCTTCGACATCACGTCTGTTCTCTAATCTGAAAGTTCGAATGCCTTATTATATTATCGTGGCACTTAAATCTATTCGTTTCGTGAACGTAATGGACCACAATCGAATAAGCCGTAGTTTAAGGATTTCTGAAAGCGAAAAGTAATTGCAAATTAATGAGTCACTAGTCGAAGATAGGAACCAGACACCACCAATTGTGAAGTCTTTTCTTTGTTTTCCAGACGAGTTCCGAAATTTCAACATTTTCTCATTAGAAGCTCTTATGTTAATATTTTAATAATTATTTGTGTAAATTTCAGTATAATCGCGAAAATATATATCAAGTAAAATAGTATTTTGTTGATATTTTCATACTACATTTCCACTGTATGGGAATGTTGATTTCGCTTTTTGGTAGTGATTAGAAGATCATTCCGAATATTTCAGCTATTATTTCTGGAATATTCGTGGAAATATTATTACACAGGAATCTTCTGTCCACATTCTGGTGTGTTGGAAACAAAACGTTCCCCTACGTTACGCAAAAAAGACATTTCTTTTCTCATAAGAGTGACTTTCTAACAGTAAAAATGTATTAATATCACTTCGCTGCCTCCTCAATAAACATAAAGGCGTGTATGAGGTCCATGAGTGTTAGGAATGTGAATACAGATCACAATTTCGCCTTTGTAAACCTTACCGCGAATCGAACGGTGAGGTGAATCGAACGGTAAGTGAACAACCAAAATCTTACTTCACGGAACTATAATTACCTCGCGCATTCCTTCGGTTAAATTCGATATCCTATTTTCTAAATATGTTATCTGCTGTAATCTAAAGGCGCCACTTCTCAACCAGAAGAGTGTATTTAAATTATAATCGACTCTTTCGCTCGTATTTAAGAACGCTGTTGTATGCACTCGCTACACGAATCTCAAAAATACGACCAGTGTACACAACGAACTGAACGACATAATCGTATCTGGGGCTCCGCTAATCGCGTGTGTGGGCAACTACATGAGCGTGTGACGTATGTGGGCAACTACAGTGGGCGGCTTTGGCGGCGTATACGCCCTGTATGAGCTGTTTTCTTATCAGCACCATTAGCTTCAGTCGCCAGCACGTGTAGTTGCTGTCCATCGGAACGTGACAATGAATTCGCCATAAAATAAACTTCTTCAGTGTTGGAGGCGGGTAGACTTTGGGAGCATATTATTACCATATCTGCTTATGCTAGATTCAAGTAATATTTGACCAGCAGGGATGCAACATAATATTGAATTGAGTTGTTGAAGAAATGTTTTAAAAGTTTGTTTATTAAAATAATTCAGTTTTCGGCGTTTTTCTCAGCTTGCTGAAACATACAAAGCAATTTCTTTTGTTTCTTTGCAGTATAAACATTTAAAAGTCACTCACACGAAATACAGAAAGGAACACTGCCGTATGCCATGAATATGAATGAAATTGAAAGATGCAGGAGAAAGGAACAAATACCACCAATTACTATACTGTTCGATTAAAGATTCGAGACGGCCAGTAATGTCAGTAATTTAAATAAATGAATATTAATAATAAAGATCGTTTGAACATAATACTGTTTAATGTACAGGCGGACCATCCCTTTGTTATGCGTGAGATGTGGTGGAAGGATTAATTTATGTTTGTGCTGCCATTATAGTTGGATGGACGATACATCCAAAGTAAAAGTAAAATATCTTTGTTAAGTTAGGACATTTTCTTAATACCAACAATACTCCTCGTGAAAAAATAATAGAAGCTCAAAACGTTGAGAAAATTAATGAAAGTAAAATTTTACGTGGTTTTCCATGCAATTTCTTAATACGACATACTATACTTTATTTATTGTATTCAAAAAAATATCTGTGATACCTCGGATAATTGACATTCAACACATTTTACGAACTCGCTTTTCTTACTTAAATCGATATTTGTAAAGTTCGCTACTTTCATCTGACGTGCTGGGAGTTTAGGATCGCGATTGAACTGTTGCCTTTCCAACCTCTTCCATCTTAATCTTCCCGTTTTATTTTCTATCGCATTTGACAAATTCGGTCAATGCTATCCGTGTTCTCGACTTAAGTGGCATGGGGACACCATCATTATTTTAGTTCTATAGACCTCTTCCATCTTAATTTTCCCTTGTCGCTTGGAGAGTCTCTCATAAGAAATTGAAAGACACTTCTTAATACCAATAAAGTAATGGAACTTCGATACCTCGAATCTCAAGAGGAAAATGAACGGTTTCAGCGCAGGACGAACCTAGCCGGTTAAGTCAAATGTTCCTACTTTTCGGGGCACGAGTTTTAACTCGTTTCAATTCTGATGAGATGACTAATTACATCGAATTTTAATGGTAAGAAGATACTAACATGGTGTACATTTTACCAAATTTGGTTGATTTATTATAAAATCTTATTTTACACCCTCGTGCAGACTTTAAACATCGTACCATGGTTTACAGGGAAATTTGTCTTGATTCACCCCGCTTGCGGATATAACATTGAAGTAGGCGACCAGGGCGACAGACGAAACCGGTAAGTTGGTGGTTGTGCGGATAAGCTGCTTCAGGCTGAAGGGACGTTCTTAAACCTTACTTGTGGAATAATCACTACGTGGAGTAGCAGTGAAATCACTATTATCACAATATTTTAAAACTTAAATGTAACTGGAGAATCGTGAGGGGGTAGATCAATAAAAGTCAGTTTTTTTTTCTGTGCCAACGTTTCATAGTAACTTTAATGCAGTGGATATTTCATAAAGTGATTGCGACAAGAATCTCTCTCGGTCCGTTTCCACCAGCGGAGCCTCTCTGGGCGCGTCCTCCGCTCTGCTTATCCAATAGGCGTCGGCGCGGCGCGAGCGGCCAGCTGTCCAGGACAATCCAATTCCCACGCGCGTCTGTTTACGCGCCGTCTGCCGCCGACCGCAGCCCTGACGCTGCCTGCCTGCCTGCCAGCCACTCCAGCGCGAATTTCCACGGACGCCAGCGGGCGGCGCCGGCAGCAGCAGCAGGAACGGTGACGGTGGCGGTGGCGGTGGCGGCGGGCGTCGCGACGGTGGTGGTGAAAGAGGAAGCGTTGCCAGCGGTGGAGGCGACGAGGCGGTGGCTGCGTAACAGGGATGCTACATCGATGCTTTTATAAAATTATCGATGTATTTGAGAATCGATTTTTTGAAGCCGATGTTTTTGTGACATCGATGTTTTGTGTTCGATGTTTTTACGTGCTTGATATTTCATTTTTAATAAAGAAAGTACCATTATTATAAAAACCTATAATAATTTCCAGAAACTATTCGTAAAATTATTCAAACCAAAATGACCAAGGGTGAAAAATAAATAAAATCGAGTTTTTGTGGACAAATGAAATTAAAATTATTTCTGAACTATCAGATAATAAAAGTTTTGTTAATTGTCCTAATTCTGGCTGTATTTTTCAGTAAAATCTGAATTAAAATTGGATAAACAGGACCACCTTCAAAATTAAATCCCCCGGCGTGAACATGAATTATTGCTTAGCCAGGTTTAAAAATGGCAATCGATGGTACGGGGGCAATGTTTTACCATCGATGTTTTAATTTTGAAAATCGATGTCTAGAAACCTGGATGTTTTGTTGGCGGTGTCGCATCCCTACTGCGTAATGCGTCTGTGACGGAAGGGATGGCGGGGGCGTTGGGGATGGTGACTGTTGAAAGCGATGGCGACGTGAGTGGCAGTAATACTGCGATTTTTCTAACTTTGCCCCTCAAGGCCCGTCTTCACGGTGGAATATGTCACGGTATTTGGCGACGTTTTCAGTCGTGCCGCCAGGTATCGCATGATCGCGACCGTATCAAGCAGTGCTTTCGATCATACGACTTCTAGCGGTACGACGGAGAAAGACGCGACATGCCGTGTGATATTCCACCGTGGCCGTAGGGGCTTGAGGGGCAGAGTTAGAAAAATCGCACTACAGAAAAAGTAGTCAATGCCCTGCCAAGGCGCAATTCATCTGTACTTAGATTTTTATTTATTTTCAATTGAATGAAATTTTAAGAGAAATCTCTCCCAAGAGCATTTTTAACATTTATTTAGTCTGTGTCCCTTACATGAACATAGTTTTCGTTTTACACCTCACTTCCCTTGACCCCGCACCCCGCAATTCGCACCTCAAATCGCACTCTAGGGAGACGGCAGAGGTGTTGGCGGGATGATGCCGCTGCCATCGCCGGGTGCCGGGCTGGTTGCAGAGGGATGAGTCACCGCTGTTGGGAGGCGTGCGGAGGGCGTCGCGTCGCGTCGAGAGGAGGCGAGGCGTGCGTGCACGCGCGTCAGGCCTTCCGGTGCGCCCGGCCGGCGCGGCGAGGCAGTTCGCTGCTCGTGGGCTGTCCCCGTCCACACTTTGGTGGAAAACAGGATATGAGACGACGGTGATTCCTCGCTGTTTGAGGAGCGTGATGGCTTCTAGTCGCAGTGACCAGTTCAGTTTCGGAGATTCAGTTAACATTGAAATACGATTGGTGTGGTCAAAATATCCTCGCAGATCACAAGAAATAAACATTTTATAGAATGTCGATATGTGAAATGATCTCCTGCGAAATGAAAGAAAATAATCGTTATACATTGAAAAAAATCCATTTTGCTGGAGGTTATTGCTTTCGAGGGAAAGAAATGAATATTTCGTTGTAGAACAAACAAGGTTATGGAGGTTTGAAAATTCGAACTTATTTATTTTACTGGTGGAAAAAACATTGTTTTTGGATTATTAAAAAATGCTTATAATGTCACTAAATTCATCATTTTGTTTGAAATACGAAGGACGTTGTATTGAACATGTCTGGAACATGCGTGCACCGTGTTCTTATCGCACACTTTTACGTTATGTAAGTCACGGAAGAGAACTGCAGAGATAAGACACCTTCCTGCTCCACTTTACTACGCCGTTTGATACGTATGAAGCTAACAAATAGCTCGTTTTCAAAGCCTACTAGAGAAAGCTTTTATACAATCAAGACAGCTGCACTTTTTTCAATTATTTCACACTGGTTCATTCTACGGACGTAAACTTCGTTACAAAGAAAAATGTTTCCCTGGTCATTTTTTAAAATATACTGCAAATGTGGGGAGCACTTACGCCTGTTTCCTTTTACATTTAATTGATCACAGGTGTTATCATTGCCAACAATACTATTTATTTCAACAAGAGCAGCTTTCGATGGCTTAGCCATCATCAGTTTCTGCTGTCTGGAAGCCACAAAACGACTACCACAATAAATAGCATTGTTGGAAATGCCAACACCTGTGATCATTTAATTTTAAATGCCAACGACTTTTCCCCACAAAACCAATATGCCCGTTTACTGGTTTGCCATTCCCGAATGGCCGGCAACCGTCCTCGGAGCCCCGTCGGTCCATTTGGAAGCGGCTCCCGAACCGCCACCCCCCGCGCCGCCTGCCCAGCCGCATGCGCGCGACTCAAAAGGCATCGCGCGGGCCCATAACGAGCCGCCTATCTCTCTGACAACCTTATACATATTCGTCCGGGGGCGGCAGGCGGCGCGCGGCGATTACGACGGAAATGATGAGGATTTATTACTTCGCCGCGCGGACATAAATATACATATCTAAACGCTGCGAGCGCGGTCCTGCGTCTCTGGGACTGTTCGTATTCGCCCTCCCGGCCGCCCGCCCACCATCACCCTTCGCTTTCTCGAACCATCACCAGCACCAAGTCCTCTCGCTCGAATTCTCGATCGTTAAGTCTCTCGTTGGCCACTTTCGCGCTCTTTCCCCCGCTCTTTCTCTCTCTCTCTCTCTCTGTGGCCCTCTCACCCGCTTTCTCGCCCGCTCTCTCGCCCACTCTCTCGCCCGCCCTCTCGCCCGCCCTCTCGCCCGCCCTCTCGCCCGCCCTCTCGCCCGCCCTCTCGCCCGCCCTCTCGCCCGCCCTCTCGCCCGCCCTCTCGCCCGCCCTCTCGCCCGCCCTCTCGCCCGCCCTCTCGCCCGCCCTCTCGCCCGCCCTCTCGCCCGCCCTCTCGCCCGCGTCTCCCCTCATTTCCCTTCACCCAACAGCCCATCCTCCTTCCGGATGCACTTATCAGCTTGTTCTTATGGATCGTTTCGGTCGCCTTCTTACTGCGGCCCGCGAGAGATAAGGATCGACCGTGTGTGATGGATGCCGTGGCGTCTAGGCCTTCGTTACTCGTGATGTGGGGGAGTAAGATGAGATATGTCGGACGAGAGACGCTGGGGGGAATGGCTTTGAGCTTTTGGACCCGTTCATTACGATGGCTCTGTGGGTGATGTGAAGATGTTGCTTCAAAGGTGCCTAATATTTCAGGAGAATGACTTGTTAGTGAAGTGTTGAGAGTTATGAACTTTATTGAAAATGGCTTCGTTATTTTTACCACGAACATTTCGATAGATTTCTGATTGTGTACATACTTTACAACCTTATTGAAGACTGTTAAACCTTTGCAGATAGGAGTCGCCCGCATATTTGCTTTCAGTGCCTTCGTTGCAGAGTAGTGATATTGATCAGAGGTGTTAGAAATACTGATCTAGAGGATACCGATTCGGAAATATCCATTTCCAACGTGAATAAAGGAAATTTTTAAAAATTCCAAAAATCTGTTTGTATCATTTGTTTACCAAGGTGCTTACTGGATCAGTATTAACGAACTAAGAATGCATTTTTGGAAAAAAATGTATTTTTTACGTACAAGTTGACACATGTATCGTGTAAGTGTATATTTAAGTATTTTTTTATTACTGACAGGATATTAATGACTGCAGTTCTTCCGGTGTAAGATACAAAGTTTTTGCTATTTCTTGCCTTTTGTAAATGTTTTCCAGAAATACGTGCATACGTCTGTAGCTGGGAATTGTAATTATTTCACTCTATAAAGTTTGTTGGAGGAATGCCATTATGTTTGTATTACGTAGGAATTTGTGTGGAATGTTCTTTTATTTTCAAGTAGGTTATTCTATTGACTCATATTTAACAGTGAATACGTTCGCGTTCAATAATGACGCGTGTGAATAATCGATTGAATAGCCTGTGGCTCTTCGTTATTCGTGGACTGAGGAAGAATGTTCACGATTGGGCGTGTAGGGGGCGGAAGATATCAACAAGCAATTTACGCGGTGGATGTGTACGTTATGCTTCTTATTGTAGATTGCATCTCTAATAATTGTAGAGTATTTGTCTTATATGGAAAATATGTAATTTACGTTGAGTTGTACTCTTATGAAACCTACATCCATTACTTACCACCTTGTAATGTTTCTGTTCCAACTTCAGCGTATGTAACTGTACTGATTCATCATGTTTCTAGAAAATCATTAGCTCCTTTCTAGAAAATGAGAATCTAACTGGATAACAATTTTCTTGAAAGTACTCTCGAAAATTGTCTCGTCCACAGGGGGCAGTCCTGGGCCGTTGCGTCATGTTGTCTCGTCTTAATAAGCGTAAGCGAAAGTTAATTGGACCGTTGCTGACGCATGTGGCGACAGTGCGTTTAAGGCCGATAGTGCCGCCATTATTCTTGTACAATCGGTCTTGAAATTTATTTTCCCAATTATGTTTGATTACAAGATTGTTATGATAAATAATTCATTAATTTGATACGTGGAATGTGACAGTGATATACGGACTTCGTGTAAAGAGGTGGCTACAATATGAATAACTGTTTCGTGTTTGTGTCTGTCAAGGGATGTTGTTTTAGCTTATCGTATGAATAAAAAAATACTTCGGTGAGAAGCTCGCTGACGCACTGAGGTAATGAATGAGTTTCTTTATAATCACTGGAACGATTCCGAATTGAAAGTTCTGGGAACAGAGTATAAATAATGAATAAAATTGCATTGCTCAACTTATCTTCTATATAAATAAAATAAATAAGAATTTTTTAGGATTCGTTTTGATTCATGAAAGAAAAACAGTTAACCAAGAATGAAGCAACGAAAACATCCATCGTGTGGCCCATCCGAATTCTTGAGTACATTAGTTACAACATCCTGCATTAATTACGTTACGTCCTATAAACATATGTGATAAGGGTGTTGCTTCTATGAAATTAGATGTTCATGGGTATATTTTATTCTGGGTAGAATTAATTTCTGAAATTCATGGGCCAGTCAAACATTTAAGATCGCCAATAGCATAATATTTTTATGGACTGTAGTAGCTTTTAATTAGAAACAGTCAAATTCGTAATGATTTTTTATTACATTATTAGTGCCTTGTAATATAATTTAAAAATTGTACTAATTTGACTGTGTTTAATTAAAAGATTTATAATTCATAACATTTAGACAGTCTCAAAAATAACTTTATTAAATAGCATAACACTTGTAGTACAAGTATTATTTCACAACGTTACGTTTGCAACACTTGTCGCTTGAACTTAGTCTCGAGGGAGGTATCACCAAGGCCGAAATGATAAGGCGAATGCCCCATCGCGCCGTGCATGCGAATGGGCAGCCAGTCGACGTGGAAGCGCCATGGCTGCCGGCGGAGACGAGCGAAGGGTGGTCGCGGTGCGTGCGGCGGCGGCGGCGCGCGGCCACCTCTTGGGGGAGCTGCGACGCGCCTTCCGCGGCGCCACCCTCCCCATGGAGGTGTACGCGAGGGCGTGGCTGTGGGAGGAGCCCACCGACTACTACCGGAGGGCGGTCGAGTGGCTGGCGGCGCAGTGGGACAAGGACTCCAAGTCGCACGGTGATTGTTTGGGCGACTGCGTCGGGTGTGCGTGTGGGTTTGCGCGTGCGTTAATGAATGGCCGTTGTGAGATATGAGGCTATAAATCTTAGTTTCTCATATTAGTATGCAATGTTTCTCAATCATTTTCATTCAGCACAACCGCGATGGCCACTTTAGACATTTTTTACTTATTACTACTTGTAAGAAACACGAATCCATTGGTTTGATAATTGTAAATCCGTAGTTTTAATAATAGTAAATCCGTTGACAGGGAATACGTTTCAGGAAAAAATCACAATCGATATTTACTCAATACAACCCTGAGGCGTCATTAAGTGAACATTTTGCACTTGAATGTATGCCAAAATACAAGTTCTCTGCTTGCGTCGGGCGTTCTTAGTGGATTCGATGTGGAGACATTCTTATATGAAGAATTCATCAGACGAATTTCTGAGCAGATTTTCATACAATTGCTTACTGCCGAACCGAAGAAATTGTTAAGAAACAACTTGTCACTTCCCAGCTAAAAAAATGCTTCGTATGTCTCGCAAAATGCTTATCCTCTGTTAGGAGAAACTACCACCTCCAAATTAATCACTTCTTTGCCTAATTCTCCACTGCATTTATCTACTTACAAAATAAATTGGGATACCTTTCAAAATCGGTTATCATCGCTCCTTCCTCCGTTGTTGAATCTAAAAACTCCAGCAGAAATCGACCAAGTTGCTCATCTACCAAGGCTTTTGTTTACTAATGCCATCACAAATTCAATTGATTATTCATCTCATTCGCTAACTTCTACTCGCAGGGGTCTCTCAAAATATCCGCTACCTGAGCAATTACGTATTTTAATATCACAAAAGAAACAAAATCAGACGTTTATGGACAAAACATCGTCTACTTAATTTGAAATGTGCATTAAACCAGCTAACAAAATTGCTACAAAATGCTCTCTACGATGTTTCAAATGGAAAGTAACAAAAACTATGTTTCAAATCCGCAAGACTCATCTCTTTGGAAAGCAACACATCGATTGATAGGTCAGTCAACCAATATTCCGCCATTAAAAAGTAATCAAAACTTTCTCAGTCGATTTCTGAAAAAGCTGAACTATTAGCAGATTATGTTGAAACCACTTTTGGCGTTCTGATGGACACAAGACTAAATTAGCACAGTCACATCTCGCCCAAAGTAATTGAATCAAATAGAAGGTTAGCTATTTTACGTCCGATTCTCAATCGTAACTCTTCTTTAAAAATTCATTCCACTTTAACCATCTACAAATCTATTCTTCGACCGATATTAACGTACGCCTGCCCTGTTAGGATTTCAGCTGCCCCAACCACAATAAATAAGTTACAAATCTTCCAAAACAAAATTTTAAGAATAACAGTAAATGCCCCCTGGTTTGTCAGCAATAAGACCCTTCACAACGATCGTGCAATAGAACCAATTACTTCCTTTATTACAAAAATGGCACGTAATTTTTTCAATAGTTTAAAACATGTACAAGGAAGTCTAGCATTCGGTCACTTACGAAATAGGAACCGATCAGCCCCCATTCTCCCACCTAACAGACTACCATTTCACACTTTCCTTCAATATCACTCCGACATTAGATAAGGTAAGAAAATTTTCTTGTAATTATCTGTCCCTCCTATAGTATTTCCTTTCTAATCCTGTCATTATTCTCTAACAAAATTTCCGCGCAATAACCTTCGTTGAAGGCGTGAAATTACTATCAGGGAGGTAACAAGTAGTTACCCCCTTCAAACTTTGCTGATACAAAGTTGCTCGGTCAGCAACTGAAGAGCCTCACAGCTGAACGTTGTACTGTCTGTGAATGTAAAATAAAATTCAATTAAAACAAAAAGAAGAAACTATCTACGTCAGGGACGGAATGTATAAAATACTTCTATAAACTTATTCAGCGTCTGCAAATGGGAATCCACACAATATTGCGAAACATAATGCTAGCACAACGACATAATAAATGTAAAATTTCATTACAATTACTGATGTAATTCATTGTACTACAAATATTAATAAGAATGACATCGTTAAAACTCGGTATCTGTAATATTAAATGCAATTTAAAAAATTGGAGGTATAGAATATTTCGTCTTATTAAAATTCGAATGTCGGAATGTATGGAGAGGATTATAAAGCTGAAAGGGAATAAAAAATGGAAATGGGGGAATGGGTGTGAATGACGTTACAGACCAATTAGGTTAATGTTAATGAGCTCCTATCGCTTTCTACAGAATGGATTTGAATCTCGAATGAGGTGTAGATGGTTTCAGCTTGTGATCACTGCGTGCTGATGAAGTATGCAAAACTAAACTAACCATTAATGATACAGAGTGATATTTTCTTTCTCCGTTACATGGTGAAAGGAACGCGCCTAGCGAAATTTGCGTGGTCAGGCGGACGAACAGGCTTAATGGCCAGAGTCTCGCCACATAAAATAGGGCTTTATTAAATTGAATTAATATAATAAGTACAAAATAACCGATTACGGTAATAGTGAAGCCTTTATTGTAGAACCCGTTGCATGCTTCTTCGCATCTACGAAACTCTATAGGACGCACGTTTTCTCCTTGTTCAGCGAAAACGCCGCCGCGTCCTTCGCGCTCTCCAACGCGCTCTTGACCGCGGATAAGCCGCCACTGCCGGCGGACGTCCGTCGGTTCACCCGGCGCGGCGCCAGCGTCGGCGTCGCGGCGTCGCGTCGCGGCGTCGCGGCGTGCAGCTGCTGGAGGCGGAGACGGCGGTAAAGGCGATAGCGGTAGTTTTGAGATGGAAACGCTGAGATTTTTTTTTTCCGGGCGCGTCAACGGCTAAGGTTGTTGGTCCTGTAAGTGTAGTGTATGTTTTTCTTTTCTCAAGAGGTGGCGGTGATCTGCTAGATGGTGAAATCCAACGCGGACCTACCGTCGGCTAGCGGTGTTTTCCCCAACCAGGTATCTCCCATCTGCTGGGGCACCGCCCCTGCCGGGACAAGCTTGAAGTTTCCGACCGATCTCCCGGCATGTGCGAGAGTGTAGTACTTATTAATATGCAGGGGCGGATCCAGAAACGAATTTTGGTAGGGAAATTTTTTTATTCAAAATGTTTTGGTCGCAAGTGTCATATTACAGATTATGTAGAATGACGCAGGCTAAACTCAGCTCATAATGCGATACATTGTTATTTGTTTTAATGTTTATACGAAAATATTTTTGCTTGAATGTTTCGGGACAAATTAAAACAAATAGTTACTGGAACATTTTGGGAGGGGAAATTTCCCTCATTTCCCTCCCCGTGGATCCGCGCCTGAATATGTGTATCAGTAAGGGATGAGAGTAGGACAAAGAAGAATGAAAGATCGCGCGCGGTGCGTGGCCCATTTGCTAGGGTACTGCTCCTACTTTCGCCTGGTGTTGATCGGAGAAACCACGGAAAACCAACGATCAGAGCAGCCGGCCGCTGGAAGTCTCCTCCAGACAGCGAACTGAACGCGACCTATCTAGCTAGAGTCGAAAATCCTGCCACCATGGGATAGGAACCTAGGACCTCCCTGTCAGAGGCACCACAATGACATCAATTGATGCCCTGAGCCACATGTCCCGGTCGCTGGCGGTAGCAATCGAGATGGCAGTGGCAGGGATGGAAATGCTTGGGGCGGCGGTGGTGAATGAGTGGGCGGTGGCAGTGAGGGCAGGGCGCCGATGGTGTAGCGGTGGAGGTTGCGGCTTCGGGTGGGGTGGTAGCGGTGGCGGCTGAGTCGACATCGTTTTGGGCAACGATGAAGAAATAAATGTCATCCTGTATTGCTTTTTGATTTGATAGCCGAGAATTTAAGGCCGCTCCACGATGTGGTCCACTTGAGAGAACACGCTGTAATGTGGCAGGAAACGAATTGATACGTGAATGTCAGAGGGCAAGGCGTATTAGGATCGTTTGTAATTATATCGTTTCTCTTATCGCCATAAGTCTCGATTTGTTAAGCAAGTCGTCTACAAATTATTATCAGTTGGGTTATAAAACGAGACTGTCAAGGGGCTGGAAATTGGCAAACGTGATTGATGCCAATAAGTTTATTGGCAGAAACCGTAAAACCATTTTTTCTTATGAGGTATGTCTCAGACCCTGAGAGGAAATAGAATAAACTGAGTTTCAAGCACTTTGAAGGAAATTTGTCTGGGAATGGATGAAATAACAGAGTTCAGGTTACAAAATTATTATAATTTTACGTAAACACTGCAAATACTACGAGAAAGCTTTTGCACCACTTAATAATTCTATCAGTCTCTAGTACGTGCATGCTTTTAATAGATTATTCATGAAATTCAAAATGTATCTCGTTGTAGTTATTTGGAATTAACTTAATTTAACTTATTGATAAATGCTTACCACATGCAGGATTTTGTATTACTCTCATAATTTATTTTTTTCGTTTGATGCCTTCAGTTCTCAGAGTTTAGAATTGCAAATGGACGAGTTTGAGAAGCTAGAAAACGGAAAACAACAGGATACCACAGTTTCGAGTCACTTCCTGGAACCGTAAACAGATGGTTGTAACCTTCGAACACAGTGTTGGAGTTGTGATGCGCGTGTTGGTGACTGAAATTACAAATATAAATATGACATTCACGCTGATTGATGATATTCTTAATAAAATCTTTTATTTCATCTATCCCGCATGCATCCCTTCGAGAGCAAGAGAATAGAAAGGAATGGAAGGAAACATCCCGCGTGGTATATTATCAATTTCTATGTGGTTCTTAGTGCTCCAGCATTTGCCTGAAAGTTGTCTAGGAAACCACGTAAACACATGATCTTACGATCTAGAACTCATCACGAATGCTTAGTTTAACAAATCAAGCAAATTTTTGGAACTCGTTTGGTATTGTGATTGTATTTATGAATCTGATTTATTTATTTATTTATTTACTTATCGTTTCTTTATCATTACAAATAAAATAAACTTCTCGGAGCAACATGTATTCCAAGGATACAAATATTCTTCTGATGGACTATAATAGTCCTATAAACTATATCAAACTCACAGTAATACATTTAAAAATCATTTATTTTTATCATCTGTGGTATCTTCTCTAAGAAATCAGTGAATGTTCCCTTGCACTTGTAACGATGTCACATTTGCCGATAAATTAAAAGCTCTGGCCATTGTGAGTGATTACTGATCAGTTATATTTTGAAGCATTTGAAATGTTTCATTAATGCTCGTAGAACCAGAAGTTTTCCTTTCCGGTTACGCTGATTGCATTATTCACAATAGTTGCGCATTTTCGAATAATCTTGGCAGGATTTTTACAAATTATCCTACGTTGCGGACAGGACGTCGTGTAAGGGAAGGACACCCAGGAGTGGGGCAACGCGCAGGCGTGGCGGAGGTCGTTGGACTGCAGAGCATCCGGCGTCGTCGCACCCGGACGGCAAAGCGGACGGCTAGCCGGACAGCGTCCACCTGGGATTGCCAATTTCAGAATTTCAATTTTTTAGGGAGGGGGGTGCGCTACTACTCCGGCTTTCGTCTGATATTGACTGGAGAAACCACCGTTTGGAAAACTACCGATCAGAGCAGCCGGCCGCTCGACTTCTAACCCCCAGCCAACGAACTGAACTCGATCTCTCTATCTAGCTGGTGTCGAAAATCCTGCCACCACCGGGACTCGAACCTAGGAACTTCCGGTCAGAGGCACTGCAATGACATCAATTGATACCCTGAGCCACCTGTCCCGGTCGCTGGCGGTAGCAATCGAGATGACTTATTGACTACACGGGACAAGAATTTGTTGCTGGTTGTGAAGTTCTATGCAACGTTGTGGATGAGTTTACTGCTACAAGTGGCGAAAAAGGCCGATGATTCGTAATAATTCAAACTGTCCCTCACGTGTGCAGGGTTTTAGGCAATTGAAAAGAGTGGAGGATGAAGATAGTATCTGTTTGTATGGTGGAATAAATGACATTGGATCGTTTGACATTGGAGATATGGAAGTTCTACAGGAAAGATTTCAGAGAATCCACGATTATTACTCCTTTACTTTTTCCACGAGGAGTTTGATTTGGGATTTGAATCCTGGTGTGAAGGTGGGCAGTGAACGCTCTCCTCCAGCCATTGCACGCCAGCATTGTCTGTTGTGATTGGTCAGTTGTATTCATAAGCATTTGAAATATTTCATTAATGCTCTTACGAAACCGACAGTAAACGTCAGATTTGAAGTATGTGTACTGCCGTGCTGCACGTGTTCATCGCGTATATATTTCTCTCGAAATGCTGACGTATCACTGCCCATAAATTCCAATCGTGTACTTTCTAGATTTGTCTGTTAAGGTTTTTATTGGATCCAAGTTTTATGCACTTTTCATTTCCCTGTTGTTTTTTTCACTTTTGACACGACCCTGCATTTGTTTTTCTGTTACATTTGAAATATATTACTCATTTTCATTTCTATAAGTCTGAGAACATCTCAAAATGATAACTAAGACATCAAAAACAACTTACCGTAAAAAAAACAAGAAAAGTGAGTTAATAAAGACCGCTTGTGCGTAATTTCTTATGCACAATAAGAAAAAGACGTATCTTTACAAGGTCAAAAAGTACTAAACGGTCCTTTGTTACCGCATGTAGTTAATTTTGCGATACATTTCACATCTATGAATGATCTGTGAACGTTTCTTTGCGTAAACATTCAGCATTGTCCCTGTTTCTATTGGTTAAATAAAAAACTAAAAAACGTTCTCATACAGCTTCTTTTTTTTTTTGGTTAGAGAAAACCTTTTATATTTGTTCCTTTAGCTTGCTTAGCATTAAGTCTGAATGCAGTACGATTACATAATGCTCGATTTTCTTTTGTTTCAGGTGAGTATCCACGATGCTCTTTATGTTCATCCAACACTTCGCACAATGGCGTATTGGTAGTAAGTAGAACATCACTGCTGATTTAATGAGTTTTATTGAGCGTTTAAAATTCGTAATGTGTTCTGTTCTTCCAACCGTGAACTGTGGCTGTAATTTTAAAGGTGTGTTGACTTTTGAACCAATAAAAATGTTGCAGTAATTTTTATCACTGGCATTTCAATAATTCATGCACAATTTCGATTCAAGTACCTTGCAATAATACACTTTCAGTGTTCAGACACTTGTTGAATGAATTCGTGTCCATATCCACCTACCGCTCAAGTGTGCGCGCAGGGTGACCCTAGCGCCGAGGTGCAAAAGGATGAGCAGTTAGGGTAGTAAAAGCGTTTCGTTCTAGTTCAGGACTCATCAGATAGGCTCTCAGCCTGTGACACTGTATGAATTCGTGTCTGTTCATTGATGCTCATTCATGAGAAAAAATACTCATAGTAGAACAGTGCCTAAGTGACAAATAAATGAGCGTCACAAACAGAAAATTGGCTTCAGTATGATGACTGCAAAATGTATACCAACAACTGGTGATTACCAGCATAGTTTGATTTGATGCAACAATAAACGATTCAGTCATCGTTTCTGCCTCAAAACTCTGTGATATTATATTTATTAGGTGTTCCCTAAATTTGCCTTTCAGTGTGTGCTAGTTGACAATGGAACAGAGACAATTAAGTCTATCTGTTAAAAATTCTTATCGCTAATTTACTCATTTCATAGTTGAGGAATTGTCAATATGAAGATAGAGTGAAGATAAATATAACTACGACTGTTCCTCATCGAACTTTTTGGTGGTGGTGGGAGGGTTGAGGTCGCATCAACTTCTAGGTCATTAGCGACTACTATAGGATTTTAACGTTGTGGTATCTATGAGGATGAAAAGATACGATGATGATGATGATAGGGGTTGAATGGGCGAACACATACATCCATGCCCGAGGCGGGACTCGAACCTACGAACCTTCGGTCCGAGATCGCTACGGCACTATTGACTTAGCGATCTCGGCCAACGCTCATCGAACCTTCTTGAACGTTATCTACAAAGAAGAACATTTTTGGCGTGCTTTTATATCTTTATTATACTATTCAAGAACATCCCTCCTTGAATATACTCCTTCAATAAAATTCTTACAAGAAGACTTGCGAATGACACTTGTAGAAAACTTTGCTAAGGGCGTGACGTCGAGATCAACGTATTTCTTCACTGTGAAGTGAGGTTGTAGAAAGTTAAAATTCCCACGTAGAACCTGGCAAGATTCTAACCTCGATAATGAAGTGTTATGTTAAAGGACTGGGCTTAAAAAGACTGTCTTTGCATGGAATATGGTGTCCAATGCGGAACCTCATATCTAGAAGTTTATTATTGTGAATGAGTATTATAAAAAAATTAAAGGATACCTAAATTCTAGCATTTTGCCAGACTACCTCCATTCAAGAGCCAACACATCGTATCCGAAGTATTTAACGACATAGTCGGTCCATGCTCGTTTCCTCTCATCATCGTGAATTCCCAATCGCTGACTAATATAACAACGAAAAAATTGTAGAAATATTTATTCAGTTCCACACAGCTTTATAAATTCCTAAGATGGGAAAGTTTCTGCCTCTTTCTAATAGTCTTCCCCTTTTTCATTAACACAACCTGGGCTTTGTTTCTGTTGAGCTCACTGCTTTCTCGAAACGGTTTTGTTATTCATTTCATAATTATGATTTTTGTAATCTGACTATCTGGTGTTACTGGAAACGGTCTGTAACAGATACGTAAAGCACTCATGGATCCGTAATTCTCATCCCTCGATTATTTCATTTAATTTCCCTAGATCCACGGAGCAAACTGAGATTATTCCTGTCTTATTTCTGGTCACAAGCTATTGGTCCCCCGTCCTTCTAAAAACATGTTGCATCACATCGCGTTTTTGACGTTAAATATTAAATAAATACATAATTACTTATGTAAAATTCGAAAACTGTGTGAATCATTCATTAGTAGATAAATATTTGTGGAAGTGCACGATAAATTCTGAGAACCCTCATCCAGCGGACTATTTATCCCCACGCCCTCCCAGGTTTATGCGCGTCTTCGGCCGCACGTGCGGGCGGCGTGTTTTCCTTGGATCGCGTTGCCCCGCGCCGTGCCATCCTCCACCGCCCCGGCGCGGCGGGCGCCGCTGTAATTACTCTTTATATGATCGCGTTCGGAGATCCCCCCGGGGACTATAATGCGCTCAACTTGCGACGGTGTAGACGCCCGCTCCTCTCCAACCCCCGGTATCGTCTGCCCTCGAGTCCGTCTCCCTCGCTCCTCTCCCACCTCTTGCCTCTTGCCACCCTGTCACCTCTTGCCCCTGACACCTTTTGCCCCCTACCACCTCCAGCTCACCTACCACCCCCTCTCATCTCACATCCCTTGCCCCTTTTGGCCTCTGCTACCACTGCCCCCGTTTCATCTCTAGCCCCCTACCACATCTGGCCCTCTTGCCATCCCTTCTCATCTCTTACCTCCTACCACCTCGTGCCCCCTGCCATCCTCTCTTATCTCATACCCCATGCCTCCTCTTGCCCGGCCACCTATTTCGCCTGCCACTTCTTGCCACTGTCACCTCTTTCCTCCGTGGTAACCCCTCTCACCTCTTGACACCGATACCCCCTGCTGCCCTTCTGTTGCCTCCTGCCCCCTTCCCATCACTTAACTCCCCACTTCCCTCCCTTTTCATATCCTGCCCCTTCCCACCTCCTGGCCCTGCCAGCACATGCCCTCTCTTCCACCTCGCGTCATCCTACCCACAACTCCCATCGGCCTCACCGTGACGTCAGAGCCACCTACACAACACCTCTGTAAATGCCAGGCACAGGTTGCGGGCAGGGTGTTTTGTTCAGATCGTTATGAAGGGCGGGGATGAAGGTGAACCATTCCCAAAAACGCATAATGAACTAGCCTATTCAGTCCTTTACCAGGAGTTCAATCCTTTGACCCCTCTGGCTAAGCTAAAATCTCGTGAAATTAAATTTTACAGGAGAGCAAGTATTTTCTGTAAACCAATTGAAATAGAAGGAAGAAAGGAACGCACCACTGAGCTAATTTTTTTTAAACAAAGAAATCCATACAAGTGATACATTTATGTATGTCATACCGTTTTCTCCGTAGCCACTCTGCCACTCTTTTACTAGCCACTCTGGTGTAGATCTAATACGGTAATTATAATTTTGGCTAGAATTTTGGTGATTTTGATTTTGTAACTTACTCTTTTCGTTCTTCAACATCTCTTCTGCTGTGGCGTGAATATATTTCATGAAGATTTTCGATATTATATATTTTAGTTATTTTGTTTGTTTGGTTCTTTTCATTGTTCCATGTTATTTCATTGTTTGGCCATTTTTTAACTTCCAGACCTCAAATGTATTTTAATGTTTTCTTTCTGCTATTTTTTCTTTCCCTTGGTGGCTTGTCATCAAATTACGAACATGCTTATTGACAGTTCAATCATTTATTCTTTGGGGTTCTTGTGTAGGACGAGACATTTTAATTTACGTACATCAATGCAAGAGTTGGAGACAACTGATACTTATTATTTTTTTAATAGGCTCATGTCCCCCCCACTGTTGCTGAAGTTTCTCGAAATATGAAACCCATCTACCTCACAATCGTCTTTTTTATCCAGAGAACGTCTTTGTGACACATGTTTAACTCAAAATTTTATAATTAAAAACGACAATTATATATTGTAAGAGGACACTTTTAATAATGATAATAAATACTTTTAATAATAATAATAATTAATAATAATAATATTCTAAAATGAGTTTTATTGTATACGTTTTCGTAGTATTAACTAGTAGTAATTGGTTTAATCGCATTTTCTTAAAAATAATTGTAAGTTATACACAGTTTTTAGAACATCGAATTGTAATAATATTTACGTTATGAGACTTGAGAGGTTACGTTATGAGACAGGGAACCATATATAACCTTTGTTGTGCGTGAGGATGTTTTAAATGACAGCTAGGGATAAAAGCTCGTTTCATCGAAACGAGTTACGTGTCCGTCCTCTGCGTATTCACAAAGGAAGACGTTACTCCCGCTCCGTCTACTCGGGGGCATCCGCTGGACCGGCACTGGCAGGGTCCGCTCTGCTCTGCTCTGCTCTCCTCGCCTCGCCCCTCCGCGCCGGAGCAGATCTTGCGCAGAGCCGTGACGTCAACGCTACCCCCTGGGGAGGCGCGACCGAGATGTTTGCGAAGAGCGTGGTGGGGACCACGTCCACACAGCCCCCCACCCCCCACCCCCCACCGCTTCCCTGCTTCTCTTCCTTTTCTGGCTCGTCTTCTTCTTCGCCGTTGCCATTGCCTCACTAGGTCGTGTCATAGACTAAGGATATACTAGACTGTAGATCTTTACTCTATGGCCGTGTCTTTTAGGTCTGCAGCTACTCATCCCCAGCCCCATCGTCCACATCTTATCTGTTCATGCCGGCGGCGAAGTATTACTA